>CM053026.1:615926749-616161749 GCA_028564925.1 Lithobates sylvaticus | reverse complement strand
CTGGTCACTAAATATGATGTTTTATTTAGCCATTCTTGTAATGCAGGTATCTCTACCTGAATGCATAGTCAGGTTGTTGACCATTTTTTTCCATGTGCAGTTAGCTCTAACTGGGGGGGGGGGGGACCCTCTCCATCCAATTAGATGTTCCCTGGATTACCTTTCTACGGAAGGGGTCTCCAAACTTTTCAGTTGGAGGGCCACATTGTATATCTTACAAATGTATGTATTGGCTAAAAAATAATGATCCCCCATATCTACCCTACATCAGGGACCCATCAGAGTTCCCCCTTTACATCAGGGACCCCATCAGACACCGTCTGCCCCCCCCACGTCTGCAAACTCCAAAACTTTAGGATACCATTTCAGTCCTTACTGACTCAGTCTGCACGTGCCTAGACTTGGAGCTGCCTGTGTTGGCTAAAAGTGACTAGCCTGGGTTCTCTAGAAAGCCCCAAACCTGTTAAGACTTTGCCAGTGCTTTCCCTATCGCATCTGTTCCCGTATAGATATTGACCCAACAAGGAAAAGATCTTTGCCCCTCCCAAGCATTTTGCGCAACAATACCCTATGGAGGTGGGGTTCCTAAAGTGGCTTGTCCACATTGCAGACCCAGACGTTTTTTGTCTCAACCAGACTTGACTGTCCCTGCTGAGGACATTCCGGTTTTCAAAGACCCAGTGGATAAAAGGCCGGAAGCTCTTTCTAAGGCTAGGTTCACATTTTGTGTGGGTGCAGGAGTACATGTAAATTGCATGCATTCCTGCAGCCCCACACAAAATGCGCTGCTTTAAGAAAACAAGTGTGGGTGCCGTTAACTCTTAATGGCACCCCACACACTGAAAAACATGGTGTGATTACATTCACATGACCATGTTTTGGAACGGGTGCAGGGAACTTTTTCATACAGGAAAACGTAGGCACAGCAGTCTATTTAAATAATAAACTGCTGTGCACTTGCAAATGCATCATGCAGGGCCACATGTATGTGAAATCTAGGGTAAGACCTTGTTCTCCCTCACAAGTTCTGCCCTGCAACCTGCAATTGTGACTATATACATATGCCAAATCAGAGTTCTAGTCCAAGATTATATCCTGGGATCCTGCATCTGTCCTGAAGAATCCTTCTGTCCTCCATCAGCTAGAGCTCTTGCCTGTGGGCCCCACTCTATATTGCGTTAAGGGGTAAGCACAGGGGTAGGCAACCGGGGGCCCTCCAGCTGTTGTGGAACTACATTTACCATGAGGCATTGCAAGGCTGGCAGTTACAATTACTCCCAGGGGCATGATGGGACTTGTAGTTCTGCAACAGCTGGGGGGGCCCAGGTTGCCTACCCATGGGTTAGCAGATATTGTTTAGCAAATATTAAAAATAGGACTACAACAAAACGCTGCCTTGGCATATAGTGCGCTCCTCTTAGTAAAAAATGGCTTCAGCTTGGCCTCCTTCCCATGGGAATATCCTCACTAACATGTTTTGTCCAGTAGGGGCTTAATCTTAGAGGCCACTATGGTTAAGCCCCTACTGTGCGAAACATGCTGGGGGGGGGGGGTTCTCCAATGGGTAAGAGACCAATCTGAAGCCTTTTTATTTTTTTACTAGAAGAGTTCACTAGCAGATGGGTACCATTTTGTTGTAGTCCTCTGGATAATTTTTGGTTTCTCTCGAGGTCCAAGGCAAAGCCTGGAACTCTGTTCCACTGTAAGTCCTGGATTCCTAAGTGCCTTAATTAAGTGTGCAAGTCCTCCTAACAATGAGGGGACTTTCTCACTAGTCAGATTGCGGGTATAGTCTGTTTATTCATCTGGTCCGAGGACATTTTAGAATTTTTGTTTCCGAAAGCCATATGCATTTGACCCAAAAAAGGGGAGGTTTCTATTCAAACCTGTTTACCATCCTCCAAAGCAAAAGAGGCCATCTGCTCCATACTTTAAATACTAGAGTACAGAAATTCTGCTTGGATTCCACTTGGTCTGTTTCTGGCCTCTGTGGACATCAAGGATACCTACTTGCATATCCTCATCTTTTGGACACACCAAGGCTACTTTCATTTCACTGATGCACAACCTTATAGAGTTAAAACCCTTACCTTTTTGGCCTGTCCACTGCACTTCGGGCCTTTACATGGGTGTTTGCCCCTGTTCCTGTACAGCTTCGCTCTCAGGGCGTCCAAATAGTAGATATCTGGACAACCCTCTTCTGAAGGAATAGTCAACTCATGCTCTCTATCAGCCAAAGTCCAATGGAACATGCAGATCTTATCTGGGGAGGAATCTTAGGCACCCTCTAAGTACAGGGAACTTGGTCGTTGGAGGAAGTTCAGCCTGATCAACATTCTGGAACTCAGGGTATAATCCGTTTTCCCCTTTTAACGCTGGACTTCTCATCTGCAAGGTCACTCAACTAGGAATTGGATAACACCATGCCTGTGGCTTATATCAACCATTAGGGAGACACCAGAAGTCTTACTGCTCAAATAGAATCAGATCAGATTCTGGCTTGGGCGGAACTTCATGCTCTAGCTGCTGTGCAGACTTCCCCAGTCATCAACATCTAAACACTGGAAAATTATCTTTTCCTCCCAGAGGTGTTTCAAGACCTCTGTCATAGGTAGGGCATGCCAAATGTAAACTTCCTGGCTTCCAGGTTCAACAAAAACCTCAGGTTTGTCTCCAGGTCAAGGGATCCTCTAGCCTTCGCAATCTGATTAGGGATACTGTGCTGTCTATCTTTACTCGCAAGGTTGCCTTTCTTGTCGACGTCACTTCTTCAAGGTGAGTTTTTGAGTTGGCAACCTTAAAGTGGCTGAAAAGTCTCCAAGGTTTTTTACCTTAATGCATTGTATGCATTAAGGTGAAAAACCTTCTATACTGCAGATGCCCCCCAGACCCCCTTTTTTCTTACCTGAGCCCGATCCATCGATGTGCACAAGGTCAGCAGCTCCAGCCTCTGTCTCTCTCCTCATTGGACAATGGACAGAGCAGCGGGACTCGGGAGCAAGCCCGCATGGATGCCCCCATGTAAAGCCAGGAGTGCCGGCGGGCATCCCAGAAGAGGAGGATTGGGGCTGCTCTGTGCAACACCCTTTCACAGAGCCAGTAAATATAACATGTTTGTTTTAAAGAAAAAAAAAAACCTTTTACAAACACTTTTAACCTGTAAAGAATCCTTACTTGCTACTCAAGAAAAAGGTTGTTTTGAGACCCAGGGACTTTTTTCTTACGTTGGCATTGTTTTACCTTCCTTCTGTTCTGCACCTAAGCTTCAAAAAAGGATTCATAAAAAGATTTCCTGTCCATTGCTTGGATATGGTACGTGCTGATAAACTTTATCTTTCAGGTACAGCTCCATTTCATCACTGTGACTCTACTTTTTCATTCCAGTATCGCTAGATGAATTCAAACATTCAAGTTTTTGACCTCAAAGGCAGGGTTTCCCCTATTACTGGTCAAAGTTCATTCCAGTAGATAAATGAGTGCTTCATGGGCTTTTTATGGCATCTGTTTCTCAGATTTGCAAGGCTGCCCGGTCTTCTGCTTACATGTTCTTTACGTTTTATTGGGTGGATGTTCGGGCATCGGCTGTTGCCAGCTCCAGTTGTTTGGTTCTTCAGGCAGTTCTTTTGCGCCACTAATACTAACCTATTAGTTTTTGTGTGCCTGTTAGTGTTTTGTTTGCTGGCTTACTCACTCTTCAGTTGAACTGCTTTTCTCCTTCTCTAATATACCTGAACAGTTATCCTGTATCCCATAATGTGCAACTAAGAAAATAGGATTTTTGAATTGCCATAAAATCCTTTTCTTGGAGTACATTACAGAACACAGGCTCCTTGTCTCCACCCTTAAATCCACTCCTACTATTGCTTGCTAATAAATCTAAGGCATGCTTGGAGCCAGAGTGTTTATTGTGGGTTATGCCTGCAACTTTGTTTTGCCAGTGTCCAAATCTCCAGAAGACAGCATCATAGCCCTATGTACCGGAGTTCTCATCCTGTGTCCTGTAATGTACTTCAAGAAAAGGATTCTATGATGAGTCAAAATTCTATTTCGTTTTTATGTGCCTTGTTACCTTTTTTATATGTTGTGATTCATTCATAGTATATTTTAGTCCATACGCATTATGACTTCTTGTTGCATTTACTCCCATTTTCACATATAGCTGTTTGTATTTTGTTGCCTGTGTTTTCATATACACACTTGCTTCAGCAGGTGAAATACAAGAAAGTATATAGTTTTATTAAGAACTGACAGTATATTAATCTCCTTGTTTTTTTTTTTTTTTTTTCAGCTGGAAAATGGTGGTTTCTTGATAGTGGACTTTTAAATATCACTAGTGTATCTTTCGAGGATAGAGGAAAATACACTTGTGTTGCTACCAATGCCCATGGCACTGTAAACAATACAGTTACTCTGAGAGTAATTTTTACCTCTGGTGACATGGGAATCTACTACATGATTGTCTGTCTGGTGGCATTTACCATAGTGATGGTACTGAATATAACAAGATTGTGTATGATGAGCAGTCATTTGAAGAAGACAGAAAAAGCCATTAATGAATTCTTCAGGACAGAAGGTGCAGAGAAATTACAAAAGGCTTTTGAGATTGCAAAAAGAATTCCCATCATCACTTCTGCCAAGACACTCGAGCTTGCCAAAGTCACTCAATTTAAAACAATGGAGTTTGCACGATATATTGAGGAACTGGCCAGAAGTGTTCCTTTACCCCCTCTTATCATGAACTGCAGGATTATAATGGAAGAGATCATGGAGGTTGTTGGCCTGGATGAACCAGGGCATTTATTTGTAAGACAGGGAGCTGTTGGTCAGGAACTTTGTGATGTGGATGAAGTCTTCACCATCCCTAATGCTTTGCAGCGGAGTGATTCTCCAACAGCTGAGTCAGATGCCTCCTCTGTACATGAGCCCTCCCGGCAAATTGCTATAACAGTGTCTGTACATCCTATGGCCCAGAAACACTGTTTGGATACAGAATCACAGGACAGCATACCATCGAGTGTAAAAGATGATTCCACAACAAGAGCATGTACTCAGACTTCTGAACCAACTGAACCAACTGAACCTCCCCCAGATAACCCCACTACGTGTATTATATATGAAAGCCATGTCTAGATAGGACATCTATGCATATCACTAATAGATACTTGGAGCACCTTATAGAGTTGTTAACAAATTGCCACCTAGCCTTACTAGAAAACAACCATTTCCTCCCCAAAATCATTAGTAGCTGGCTCACCTGCAGCTTTGATAACAGAGTGGAGTTTTATGGCATGCAATGACATACCACCGGATATACACCTGCACTCTTTTTGTCATATAAGAAAGTTGGTATCACACTAAGAAAATATAGCTACAGTAGACTCTCTAAATATGTATTTATTATTTTGTTGTTAACCCACTGGTTTAATCCTTTTTTTTTTTTTTTTTTTTTTATGTCCTGCAAATGAAATGTCATGATACATTTGTAAATATTGTTTCAGATTGAAATGGCTCTACTGCTGAAGGCTGCGAATCACAGGGAACATTTGCTTAATGGTATTTCACCTTCAACAAGAAATGGAACTAACCATGGATAAGCTTTCCAAATGCATTAGTAAGCCCAAGGGCCTTGTCATTTGACAATCAGAGTGCTGCTCTTCTATTGTCAAGTGTAAAATCAATATATTTTGTCCTTTAAACAGATTACTGTTTTACAAAGGTCTGGTTAAGTCATCACAGTTTTGCCAAAAAAAGAACCAGCTTCCATTTTTTTTTTTCTACTGATCATGCTTTGAACTAAGTGGACAATACTGTCTGTGTAATGTAGTGCTTTGAGCTGAGCTCATTGACATGTCAGAAAATGCCAAAGAGGAGGGGATCGTTCTTCCTTAATTACATAAATGCTATATATGGAGGTTAGTTTATACTTTCTTAGACACACCCTAAAATCTGTATAGAACTCCCCAAATACAGACCTGTTTGCTGTCAAACAGGATTTCTCATTGTTATTTATAGCTTACAGTTTGGGCATAGGCCAGAAGTAGTGTAACTGTGCAGGGAGAGAACAGAATGTTCTTAGACTTTGCTGTTCATCACATCCTAGGCCATATTTATAAATTGGAGTGCCTGAGATTCTAAAGTATTATTAAAGTTCCAGTACAAGCCTGTCTTCCTTCTAATTTGAAAATAAAGTGGAAATGTAGTCAGTTTTGCAGTCACCTTGCACAGATTGGAGTTGTATGTCTAGAACAGTAGTACCCAACTGGCAGTCTTCTGATATTCCTTCATGGGATGCTTGGCTTGCCCTTTTAATGCTGTTTACAATCAAACTCTTTTTTACAAATTTCCTTTTTTTAATAGCCATTTTTACAGCGGTATACAGGAAAATGAGAGATGACCGTTTTGCAGATCATCATATCTTTAACCACCTCTCATTTCATTAAAGGATACTAAGGTCACTGAGGAGATATTGAAGGCTAGTTGTACTGCTATTTCTGTACTTCTAATTAAAAAGATTAATATGGAGACCTTTGGAGTAGTTGGAGGCAGTGTAAGAAATGGTTTCAGTTGCAAGGATGGAAACTTCTCTTCCATTTCATCATCTATACAATGCTGTTGAAATATACACTTTTAAAATATCTTTCTTTCTCGTTCATTGAGGTACATACGAGACATTCGGGTTATACTGCCACCTACAGAAGAATTTTGACACTGGCAAAAAAACAGGGACCAGCCTGGTATAACCTCTACCAATCCCAGCATACCACCAGATTTTTCCTAGAACCCTATGTGCATGGCTGCCTTTTCACTATTGAGGAAAGTTTTTGTTTTATTAGCCTTTTTCTTACTTTTGTTCAAGACTTAATTTACATGCTGGTGGTCCTTTATGCAGCTAGATTGGTGTATCCTTAGCAATAGCTTTGGAGGCCAGATCTCACTGGACTTGACAATGTTGGGGCCTGCCTGGAATGTGAAATTTGGGCACTGGGCTTGTTAAGTTTATTTTCTGTGTACATTTAGCCACAGAGCGATTTCCAGAAGTGCTTTCTAGGTCCAGAGCCATAGAGCAGCCTTTGATGTGACCCGGTCCCTAAAGACTTGTTTGAGTATGCCATGTGGACCAAGCACCAGGAGCTACTTTGTTTCTTTAGAACTCTTTGGTGCCATAGTAGCCGCTTTTTTGTTTTTCACAAAAAGGGTTAAAACACTAAGGAATTAAGTGTTGCCTCACTAGCTGGAGTGGCGCACGTGCACACACCCTGCGCTCTGCCTTTATTGCAAGAGATCAATCATTTTAGTCCTTGCTGCCACCTTCAGTGACCTGATCTATTCAGATTATTTATACATCTCCTACTTCAGCAGTCAGTCCATAAGTGATCAAGGTTTATACTTGTTTTTAGGGCAAAGTTGTTCCCATTTGAGGTGCAATATATTTGACCCCAAACATAAAAGGAGCAGTTCTGCTGAATTGGTTCTTCTGGCTCACAATCCGCTACTAATTCTGGGGAAGCCTGCAGTGTTCCCTCTCAAGGGCCTGATACCAACAGCCTAGAAGGTTGTCCCCTACTTGAGTCTTCACATTCCTGAGAATCCTCCATCGGGTCTGGACAACTTCCAGAGAAATTCACTGCAGTTATGCAAGATTTTATGAGCCAAATTGCTGATTCTAACCCCAGAGGACATTACCATACCTTTTTAATATCTTCCCCTGCAGATCATTATTTTATCTGTCTGCAGCTTTAGTGGCCTTTAAACCTTAGTTGCAGAGGCTCTATGTGAAGAAGAGTCTCAAAAATCCTGGCCAAATGAAGTTGTTCATGAGGAGTCCTAGGCAGCCTCCATAATATCTAAGCTTGGAGAGACCATTTTGTCTCTTATTGATGTGCGTGCCAACTTAAGCTTATGGCTTCAGTCTATAATCCCTGGGAGGTCCTAAGACTACTAAAACTTCTCCCATGCACATGCTATTTTCAGGTGTTCTCTACCCCACTGACTGGGAAAAAAAGGAACACCTTTTTTAAATGTTTTGCGGTCCAATACCAGTTTGAAGCCTTTATTAAGAAGCAGACTGTTGAAGCAGTTGAAACACCAGTGTCCAGTCTTAATTTCGGTATACACTAGTAGAATTTCAAATTTAAAATGTGTGCAAAAATTCTCAGAACATTCAAATGTTTGATACTTTTTAAAATTCAATTTAGTTTTTACTTGATTTTTGGAATAAATTGGCTTTACCAAACAAAAAACACACTGCACTGTAATTTGTATATTCGAGAAAATAATATCCATGCTGCTCTTTCAAATTTTCTAGTCACCACTATTGAAAACAACCATCGATTTTGACCTCGCCAATGATTAGAAAAAAAAGATCTTTCTTGCAAAGTTTTAAAGCAAGAAATGTGTAATGAATTCTAGTAGTGTATACCCAGCTTAAATAAACCTCTGAAGAGCCCTATAGAGCCGTGGTTCTCAACCTGGGGGTCGAATCAGGATTTGCCTGGGGCCATCGAATCCTGGGCTGTTACTAAAGCCTGCACCGCTCTCCCAGACTTCTTGGACTGTCCCTGGAGCCTGTTGCCGCCCAGCTGGGCTGTTCCTGGAGCCCATGGCCGCCCATTCAGCCTCTTCGCAGCTGCCCATTCAGTTCAAGGCATGGCTGGGGGGCAGAGACTATAGGTCATCTGGCTGGTGAGGAATGTGAAGTTGGGGGGGAGGGGGTGGGGAGATGGAGGAGACCCTATCTCCTGATTTCAGCATAGGTGTCACTGCTACGAGACGCCACAAATTTGGGGACACAGTAACACTACCTGTGATTTATAGTTGCCATTAAAAATCCCCACTACAGTTCTCAGATCAGCAGATGACCTTGATCAAGAGCACCCAAGTTGGCTGATCAGAACTCCCCCCCACCCCCCCCCCCCCACTGATCCCATCTCCCCACCAGCACTGCCACTCATCCCAACTCCCCGACAGCACTGCCACTCATCCCATTCCCCCCACCAAGGAGTAAGAGAAGGAGTAAAAATTGAGAATACATGGAAGGGAGAGGAAAAGAGGGGGAGGAACAAAGAAAAAGGGAAAGAAAGAATAAAAGAACGGAAAGATGGCTAAAGAGAGGGATGGGGGGGGGGGAATTGGGATAGAGAGAGATAAAAGGGGAAAGAAAGGAGAACAAAAAGAGTGGTACATCCTAAAATGTACCAGAAGGGATTTTAATGCTGTATGAGTGGAAGGGACTCGGAGCGCTAAATATCCGTGGGTTAGGGGCACAAATTACTTGTCTTGCCTTGGGTGCTGACAATCCACGCTACGAAAATAATTTTACTGTTAGGGGTCCCCTCAACTTTGGAAATTTTATCAAGGGGTCATGGCACTAGTGGTTGAGAACCACTGCTATACAGGATGAGCAGGTGTATAAATATATTAGATAAAAGACTGGAAACACTCTCCAAACCTTGTTTTCCTGGTTTGCTTCTCAAATTGCTATGGCTGTAATGATCTGTCAAACAGGGGAAAAGACTAAAACTTGTGACAAGTGATCCAAATTTAAGTTCGGTAAAGACACACTAAGAAAATCAGAAAAAAAAATTTGTACAAGGCATGATCATTTTCGTATAGTGTGTACACAACTTTCGACATCCAATTCAGACTTTCCAAACAAAATTTTCAGAAGGCACAAACTCCAAAAAATGTTCTTGTAGGTGAACAGAACTAACGATTTTAGTTTAATGTGTACTGTTTTTGTATGAGAAAACTCGTATACAAAAGTCTGCACATGATCAGAAATAATACACACAAAAAAAAAAAGCCTTTTGTCGTATAAGAACTTTCATACAATTGGTATCATCCTCAGTTTTGGCTGTAAAACATTGAGGAAAACCGGACAATCATTCATCTAATTTTCTTATAGTGTGTACTGGGCTTTACTCCACACTAATTCTTTAGTTGTGGAACCTGTTTATGGTGACTTCCTTGTACTGCTGTATAGATGAGTTAGTGGAAGTTTTTCCCCCATCTTGTTCCCTGTATGAGGCTGCTGTCAGTAAACATGTGTAGAACTCTTTTTGGCTAAAATGTTGGGCTGTAGGTCTGCAACTAACGATTATTTTCATAATCAGTTAGTTGGCCAATTTTATTGTTTCAAATATTCTGATGAAAACCTCCAAAAAAAAAGTTTGGTGTATAATTCAGTTAATATGTAAAGTTTTAAAAAAAAGAAAATGTATTCTTGAATTATCTCTATGCAGTGGTAAATATAAGTAAATATCTATATGGTTGGGGAACAAAATATCTAATTTACTCAGAGAATAACAGACAGAAGAGATGTATATACTATTAGAGATTGAATTTGGTACACATCAGACTCGGATTACAATTTTTTTATATATACGTGATCCTGCACTTCCAGGTAGCGGGCATGAATGTGCGCCGCCGGCAGTTCGCTCCCGCTGTGATTATACACAGCAGGAGCTACCGTGGACTCTCTCCACTGGCACCCGCCGATCATCCTGCAGACAGAACGGCAGTCTGCCTATGTAAACAAGGCAGATCGCCATTCTGACAGGAGGGAAGACAAGTATCCTGTGTCTCTGCAAAGCATGGACAAGGATCCATCTCCAGCACCTCCCACGCTGTAGTTAAACACTGGCTAGGCACACAGTTAACCCTTTGATCGTCCCCGATGTTAACCCCTTACCAGCCAGTGTCATTAGTACAGTGACAGTGCATATTTCTTTAGCACTGATCACTGTATTAGTGTCACTGGTCCCCAAAAAGTGTCAGTGTTCGAATGTCTTCCGCAATATAGTAGTCCCGCCATAAGTCGCTGATCACCGCCATTACTAGTAAACAAAATAAGTAAATAGAGAAAGAATAAAAATATTCCATAGTTTGTCGACGCTAAAACTTTTGCACAAACCAATGCTTATTGGAATTTTTTTACCAAAAAAAGTAGCAGAATACATATTGGCCTAAATTGATGAAGACATTTTTTTTTATTGGATATTTTTTTGTAGCAGAAAGTAAAAAAATATTTCTTCTTTTTTATTTATTTTTTTTTTTTTCCAAAATCATTGGTATTTTTTTTGTTTATAGCGCAAAAAATAAACTCTGAGGTGATCAAATATCACCAAAAAGCTCTATTTGTGGGGGGAAAGAAAACACGCAATTGTCAGTTAAAGTAAGGCAGTACCATATCACAAAAAAAAAATTTGTCTTCATGTTTGATTTTCGAATCTTTAGTTGGGTCAACTCGACCGTTTTTGAACAGTGACAGGACAACAGTGACTGTAAAATTCAAAGGAGCAGGATGGAAATCTTTTCTAGATCTAACAAATTTTTGGACAGTGTATGTGGTTTTTGTTCAGAAACTACATTTATTTTAAAAGTGGATGTTAAATCTATAAAAATATTTTTTTTATTACCTGTCATGGTGGGGTTAGAAAATCTATAGTATAAAAACAGCACATCATCACTACTGTAAGGGGTTCATTTATACTATCAAACAGTGAAAGTAATAATAAATACACCCAGCAGTACGATTTACAGGGTATTTGGAATCAGACCTGAAATACGGGTAAGGTGGAGCGAGATCTTTTATATTAAAGTAGTACTAAAGGCTGAAACTTTTATTGCATGAATATTTTAAATATAATGCACGATACTGAAACTTTTAATTTAACTGTAATTTTAATGCCTTATATTACCTCCAGTCTATCAGCCTAAAGCTTCAGTCTCAGATGCAGATCTTCCTGCACAGGCCCCTTAAAGTGATTTGTAAAAGTTTTTTGTTAAAGCGGAAGTAAACCCATTGATTTAACAGTCTAAAAAAAAAAGGCATGCCGTGAATGCTAACTGCACATTGGCTGCGCTCTCAACCAAACAGTCAAACCATCCAATGGCTGGTGTCATAACGGATCACATGTGCAGCACTGTGGCAGTTGAAGATTAAACAGAGGCAAAGATGGCAGCTTCCTTGGCTGAAAACGATAGGGGGGTTTACTTCCACTTTAAAGGAAAAAAAAACATGTCATACTTCCCTGCTCTTTGTTATGGTTTTGCACAGAGCAGCCCTGATTTCTCCTCTTCTTGGGTCCCCCACTGGTGCTTCTGTGTCCTCCTGCCTTCAGAGCATCCCTATAGCAAGCTGAAAAGTATAGTATAGAGTGCCCCTATAGCAAGGTAAAAAACATCTGCCTTTTTAGAATCACTCCCTTCTATCTCCTACCCAAGACTACATGTCCCATGAGGCATTGCGCCTCTCACATTCACAAGCCCTCAGGCACTTACTGACACGTATGGATCGTGTACTGAGCTGTATGTGTGCTGCACTGTGTAAGTATGAACAGTGTATTGCGCAGTATATTCTGATTTGTAAACAAATAATGGACTCTGTCTGCAGAATAGTTGACAACTATTTTATTAGTCGATTGTAGTCGATTAGTTGTTTCAGATAGGCATGTAAAAAGCATTTGCTGTGCATGCCCTTTTAACAGTGAACACCTCTTCTGAGTTGCTGTGGACCTAAATGATGTTACTAGATGTAAGCGTATTCATCTAGTCTATCCCAGCAACAAAAAGAAAAAGACCTTGGTCTCCAGCTGAGAAAAATCATCCCAAGTCCTCTTTAGACCTCCAGGTCTGTTGTAGCCTCCCTTCATGGAAATATTCTGGCCTCTAAGGATGTCAAGTACACGTACTTGCACTTGCATGTTTCCCTTTTTTTCTCTACATCAGTTTCTTGGCTCTGCTGTGGATCTGCAGCAGATCCAGTTTGTGGCCCTGTCTTTTGGCCTGTGTATTTGACAAGATCCCCTGTGCTTGCCTTATGTTCCCAGGGCATCTCCATCGTGGGGTATCGGGATAAGCTGTGGTGGGAACAGTCAGCACATGGACAGTGCACCCTCTCAAACCTATCAGCATAGTTGGTTGTAAACATGCTGTCAGTGGTCATAGGTACACAAGTTCAATTTCTCATATGGTCTTAAAGTGGTACTAAGCCCAGGACCCTGCATTCACTATATCTGGCCTCCCACAGTACACAGAACATGGAAATTCAATTATTTTAGTAAATATAAACTGCTAAATACCTTTTCTCATCAGCAGTTAGTGCAGTCTTGTGACTTCTATTAGTGTCCAGATGAGCACTGGTTAAGCTTGACGGTTCATTCTACTCTAACTGTCGTTTGAGGCTGCATGACCCCTGATCCTCTGGACAGTGCTGATTGGCCCTGTGTTGATCACTTGTTCCCTCCCAAGTAAAGAAAACTCTAGCAATACACACCCAACTGAGCATGTGTATCTTGCCCCCAAGGCTCTGTTCTACCAGGAGATGGTTTGGGGACTGTGGAGGAAGGGGAGGATCAGAGAAGACAGGATCAATTGCCTTTTTACACAATGCACAGGACTAACCCCTTAGGTTCCAACGTGAGTATAACAAGCATGCTTTACTGCATATGCAGACTGATTATTACTGTTGTGGGTTTAGTAACACTTTAATGACAAATGCATTGTGTTCTGAGGGTTCCTTAAACGCCTTCTTCAGCTCTGGCTGTGTTTGAAGGGGCCCTCTGTATTTTTCACAAGTTTCTTGCAGACATTTTGATCTGCCTAATTATTTATACAAATTGAGAACACTGGTGAGGAAAAACCTATGCATGAAGGGCTTCTGATTATGTAAAGAGGAGCAATTTGACCCTTGACTAATACTGTGTTTATCAGACATGCATGGCAGAAGATCTATCCATAATGATGGCCATACTACATTAACGTATCTCTAGTATACAAGCTGCAAACGGCTCAATGCGATAATCCATAGCAGCTATTAACTTTACTGTATTCAAACAAGTACAAGAAGGATTCTAATTAGCTGTTATGTTGCTATTCAAACTTTACTCATCACAGTTCTTGTTATTAAGTCACCAGTCATCATTTTACCATATGCAACTGACCAGCAGTCCAAAAAAAAAAATCTCTTTTTAATATGTATGACCATGCTCTGAAGCCTCATAAGGAGACTTGGTTTGTGCCCAGATTTTGATGAATGTCACAATTTTGGTTGTGGATTTATACGTAAGCACAGTTTACATTTTCCACCGTTTGCTTTAGTATATTACATAAACAAGATTAACGTTATATAAATGGAGCACTTTACTAAAAATGACATGACAAATGTTGATCAAAAACAGGTTCTGAAAAATGGCAGGAGCCTGCAATTTTTTTAGGTCAAGGAAAGCGAATATGGTCCTGCAACTCTTTGACCTAAAGACCACATACATTTAAAAGGAAGGGGGTTTGCCCATAACAGCCAGTCAGATTTTGGCTAATGTTTTTTAATACAACTTATGCAATTCTATTCCTTGGCAACAACTCCACTTTTTTTTTTTATTGACATTTATAATTGAGGCCATAAAGGAAACCTGTCATGACAAAATATTGGGCCATCTTCTTTAAAAATGCTAGTCGTCAAATGCTGTTCTATTGATCTGGGCAAGTAAACAGATCAGACAAATCAGAATAAAATTAGAAGTTCTTAGCTGCGTACTTGTAGGTTAGGCGCCAAAAATATTGAGGCCAGAGACTCTATATTGACAATTAGCATTTTCCAAGGATGGAAGCCTCTGTTTTATTTTTCATGTCCAGCTTTCCTTTAAGTGTTTCAGTGGGGTTCTATAATTTCTGTATAATGCTGAGGATATATATTAAGGAGAGAAGCCACAGACCTCTAGTGCTTGAACCAATTTAAGATTAATGTAATGTAAGATTAAAATGTAATTGTACCAAAAGGTTAGAAATGTTATAGTTGTTAATGATCCATTATGGCAGGCCATACATTTTGTACTTTTTGTTGCAAATCTAAAGATTTGCACTTAGTCAGAAATAAATCAAATTTTTCACTTGCATACAAATGTTTTTTTATCTGACTATGTCAATGTCACCATCCTTCTGTATTGGCAAACACTCCATTGACTGACCAAATAGCCATTATTTCTGTGCAGTGACAGGCATGGAGCTATGTGTGTTTGTGAAACCTTGTATTCAATTTTTGTTCCTATCTCTGGTATGTAATAGCTGTGAAGCTGTTAAGGAATCAGAACACATTAAACTAACAAAAGAAATATGATTGTCATTTTGTTTGCTTTTCGAAAGCCTGTTTTGGAAGACAGAGGTTATAAAGAAGCACTGACCCCATCTACAGTTGTCATTTCTGTTTCTTCGCATTAAAATGTTTTGCTCATACTTCAGTTTCCACAGGCAATGCTCCTTTAAAGGTGACTCTACAGTATGTATGGGTGGTAGAAACTGTTTCATGGCAGAAGTTGGGCAGCTCCATTCAAAACAAAAAATGGCAATAAAAATGTAATGTAAACAGCCAATATATTTTTAAAAGCACAACTTGGACTAAAATGTTTTACGTCTTTTGGTTAACACAATTATTCTCGATTTTCTGAGTACCCTTCTCTGGTACTCTAGCAGTAAGCAAACGCCTAAGTAATTGTACTGAGTTGCCAACACCGTTACTAGGGGAAGGCTTGTTGTTATAATGGTAATACTACTGGTTGATATAAGGTTATCGGTTACAAGTGTGGTATAACTTTACTGGTGGGATGTAGTGTTGCCAGAGGGATAATACTGTATATTTTAGGCCACTGACACAGTGCATCCGGGAAGTATTCACAGTGCTTAATTTTTTCAACATTTTGTTACAGCCCTATTCCAAAATAGAATAAATGCATTATTTTCCTCAAAATTCTATAAACAATACCCATAATGACAACGTGAAAGAAGTTTGTTTGAAATCTATGTACATTTATTAAAAATAAAAAAACGAAAAAAATCACATGTACATAAGTATTCACAGCCTTTGCCGTGACACTCAAAATTGAGCTTGGGTGCATCTTATTTCCACTGATCATTCTTTAGATGTTTCTACAACTTGAATGGCATCCACCTGTGGTAAATTCAATTGATTTGGAAAGGGACACACCTGTCTATATAAGGCCCCACAGTGAACAACAGTGCATGTCAGAGTACAAACCAAGCCATGAAGTCTAAGGAATTGTTTGTAGACCTTCGACAGGATTGCTTCGAGTTAGATCTGGTGAAGGATACAGAAACATTTCTGCAGCATTGAAGGTCCCAATGAGCACAGTGGTGGCCTCCATCATTCCAAAATGGAAGAAGTTTTGAACCACCAGGACTCTTCCTAGAGTGGGCCGCCTGGCCAAACTGTGCGATCAGGGAAAAAGGGCCCTAGTCAGTGCAGTGACCAAGAACCCAATGGTCACTCTGACAGTGCTCCAGCGTTTCTCTGGAAAGAGGAGAACCTTCCAGGAGAACAACCATCTCTGCAGCACTCCACCAATCGGGCCTGTATGGTAGAGTGGCCAGACGGGAGCCATTCCTCAGTAAAAGGCACATGGCAGCCCATCTGGAGTTTGCCAAAAGGCACCTGAAGGACTCTCAGACCATGAGAAACAAAATTCTATGTCTGAAACAAAGATTGAACTCTTTGGCCTGAATGGCAAGCATCATGTCTGGAGGCAACAAGGCACCACTCATCACCTGGCCAATACCATCCCTACAGTGAAGTATGGTGGTGGCAGCATCATGCTGTGGGGATGTTTTTCAGAGGCAGGAATGGGGAGACTACTCAGGATCGAGGGAAAGATGAATGCAGCAATGAACAGAGACGTCCTTGATGAAAACCTGCTCCAGAGTGCTCTGAACCTTAGACTGGGGTGAATGTTCATCTTCCAACAGGACAACGGCCTCAAGCACACAGCCAAGATAACAAAGTAGTGTCTACAGGACAACTCTGTGAATGTCCTTGAGTGGCCCAGACTTGAACCTGATTGACCATCGCGGGAGAGATCTGAAAATGGCTGTGTACCAACGCTCCCCATCCACCCTGATGGAGCTTAATAGGTCATGCAAAGAAGAATGGGAGAAACGGCCCCAAAATAGGTGTGCCAAACTTGTAGCATCATGCTCATCATATTGTTTTGTAGAATTCTTGAGAAGATAATGAAGCCATTTTGGAATAAGGTTGTAACATAACAAAATGTGGAAAAAGTGAAGTGCTGTGAATACTTTCTGAATGCACTGTATAATTTTAGCAAATGTGTGTCCTCAAATGAACACCAAAGTGTTGGGGTGCCTGATTCTATGTTCTCTTTCCTTTCTTCACTACTGCCCCAGGAATATATAAATAACGAAAGTTATCATGCCACACAAAGCTCAATAAAGCAAAGATAAGACGAAGCCTAAGGCTGGTTGAATTTCAAAAATTATTTTCCTTAGAAAATCTTTTTAAGAATTTTCATTCGCATTTCACACTATTATTGGACCGCAGCAACGGACGATTTTCGTGCGGCCATCCAACTTGAGTGACCGCGCATGTTCAAATTTTTTTTTAAATGCAACCATTTTCTGATCAACGATGGGAGAATCATGCAAAAAATCTAATAAAAAAAAAAAAATGTGCATTAGTGCAAGAAAAGAAAATTCCAAGAAAGAAAAGATTCCCAGCCATAAAAATTATTTTCTTTCGCAACATGAGGTGAAATTTGATTGGTCAAATTTCGAAATTGGTGGTACCATTGGATTGCAAAACACACAAAAATTTGTTTGAAATTTCGACCTATGTATGGCCTGCTTAATTCCTCGCCATTGTCAGTGTCCAAGTGGAGCAGGACTTGGATAATGTGATCCTTTAAACGATGTGAGTGAAGTCACATGTGAATGGTAGCACAGTAGGTATTCTAGAACTGCTTTTTTGCCTAGGCACCCTTTATCCCATCACACTGCACTGAGGCTGTGAGACAGTTGTCTTTTAAGTGGAGGCGCGTGCCATCAGCGGGTAGCTCTTTCTGTTCTCATGCATGCATGCTGATAATGTCTATGTAATTCCGAAAGAGGAGAGGGAAACATGACTTTTAATGATCTCCAAGTCCTGATAGGCATCTGTATACTTAGAGTAACAGAAGGTGTCTAGGTCCTGATACATTTTTCTAATCGGGAAGTATACACTAAAGCACAGCCAAATCCGTCCCTCCAGGCCATTTCATGTGGCCCTCACACCTCTCCTGCAGCTGCGGAACCCACCTTGTCTCCATTTTAGCAATCGTCAGCAGAGAGGACAGAACTTCTTCAGATCCTGCACTTCTCCATGCAGCCATGAGGAGGCTCGTCTCTGCCTCCCATCTTGGCATTCAGCAGCAGAGAGGACAGAACTCCTACAGCTATTGTGCAGCTGCAGCAGCCCCTCGTCTCCACCTTCCCCTGATTCAGCAGACCCCAGCAGCTGACTCCGGTCCTCCAGACCCTGCACTCCCAGCTTCTCCCCAATTGCACAAGGTAACGGGGTGCACTGTGATGTAACGTGAGGTAACGGGTGGGGTGACTCTTGACATCTGATGTAAGGGGTGGTGGGGTGCTCTGGACATCTAGTCTTACAAATGGCCCTTTGAGGGCAACCATATTACTGATGTGGCACGCAATGAAATGGAGTTGGACACCCCTGCACTAAAGATCCTTCTTTTTTTTCTTCTGACTGGTTTGTCATATTAAATAGAACTTTAAAGTGATTGTAATATTCGGTATAAATGAGGGGGGGATTTGGAACTTTGAGGCACAAAAAGGAACTGGATGTAGAAGAATAATTGTGGGATTTGATAATAATTGTAGAAAACGATATACTACTACAATCTAGATATTATCTCATCTCTATGCATTAACTTTGTTTAGTCTCTGTAGATTAGTCAGTCTGTTAAACCTATGAGCGCATGCTACGTTTAATATCACAATAATACGAGGTTAGCTATGGAACCAAGCACACGGCTTCATAATAATCAAATCTTGTTTATTTCCCAAGGAAATGCGAAAGCTAACGTGTATCAAAAGGGGGTTACACAATTACACAACATACAGCAAGGCTACAATACAATGATATAATATACAGTTAAAATACAATATAATGATCTACTTATCGTGGTGACCCTTCTCAGCTGAGCTCCAGATGGAATAAGAAAATCAGTTGTGTGTGCAAACCCTTTTTGTCAATCACACCTCAATCACAGCACCTCCCACTGCCTGCCCACCTGCCCAGCTGGTATACGCCTCCATGTATTCTGCTTGTACTGCCAGAAGTGGTCTCTGGGGGGCAGCGTCTGTCCAGAATTGCACTTAATCCGACTGCTGTCTAATCTTGGAATTGCGATCTCCGACAGCCCATAATTAGTCTTTGTGTAGCGCAGACAGATAGGAGCCGCCATTCATCACATACAATAGCCTTAGACTCATGACAATATGAGGTGTAACTGGTTACATTCCAGTAAAAGGGGGGGGGTGTATCTTGTATTGAATCCAACATATGCCGCTTTGCGCCTCAACAGGCGCATAACACCCTTCTTCCGACCCAGCTCCTATTGAACAGTCCATAACTGTTTCCTCCCTGACATGCGTTTCCAAATCAGTACCCATAGAACAGTCCTTGACTTTCTTAACGCGCTGTGGTTTTCAACCTGTGCAGCAACAGCTCCTATGGAACAGTCCATAATGGTCTTATCGTGTCATGCTTTCCAACACTCTCCGCTTTGCCACTTAGTGATACACCACCATCCTTCTTCAGTGACAGCTTCCATGTCACCCTTCTGTGTCTTTGGTATCTTCAGGACGAGATGCAGTACAGGCAAGGGGTGCTCATTCACTCACCATTCACCATCACACATTCAGGGTAACACATCACCCAGCTTTCCAACACAGAGTCTCGAGGAGGGCCTTTTGCCCATGTTACTAGCCTAAAATACACCTTTATCACACTACACCATAACATAAATCAACCCACTACCATAATATATACATATATACATTTGACCCCTCAACTCGCGTATCCCGCTCCCAACCTCCTATAATTCTTTGCTGAAAATACGGGTCGGGATTAGGCAGGTTTGTTCACAATGGCCTTCCCTACCGCAATTCCGGCACGTCAGTGGTATTTCAGGGCTCTGAGCTGGCAGCAAAGCCTCTACCGTATATGAAGAGACCTTACCGTCAATTCGTCCCTCCACTTGCATAGATAGATGCAAGACCTTCTTATATAAATGTCTAGTCCAACAACACATACCAATTTGAACCAATGACGAAACTGCAGCAATAATGAGTAACACCACAACGGGATGTATCAAATAATTCAAAATGCTGTTGGCCTTACTGGAATGTCCAAATATTACCTCCCACCAAGACCCTCCCACATCATTTTCTAATTGATGCACTACCTCCTTTATTTCATTTTGATTATGGTATATGGCTATAGTAGCATTAGCTCTCTCTTGCTGCAGCATCTTCATAAGGCTGTCATCTCTATCCCAATCTGCTAACCACTCCTGTATCTTCCTTCCCATACCAAGGTTCAGGGCTCTCAGATTAACAGGGAGGTTCTGGTTGACATCCACAGACAGATTGGCAATATGCGGTATCACATACTTCCATTCCTGTGTCTGGATTTCAGAAACATCGCCAAAGGTACACCACGCTCCTCTTGCTATTGTCAGGTTCACAGAACATCCTATCTCCATGACTAATGTTATATTAGTATCCTTTAGGACAAAGAAACAAACTCTCCCATGTCCCAAATAATACCCCGGTGTTCCCTTCCCGGCAATGTTCTCCCCATCCGGTACACAGAGTGACGCATCCTCCCAACATTTCTCCTTTACTACCGTGTATTGGCCTGGCATACAAAGGATGTCATGGTCATGCCTCTGACAGAGGGAAATATCAACCTGCCTCCAGCTCCCATTCTCTCTGATCACATGTGGGTAATTTAGCCTCAGATGCAACAAAGTAGAATCCCCAGTCAGTAAGCCCATTGATATCACCGAATACACAGATTGAGTCTGCACTTCTGTATATGGGATCAACGAGGAAGCATAACATCTCTCATAATCCAAATTCGTACATCCCATCCAGGCATTTGACCACCAACTTGGATTAGTGTAAGAGATGTGCTTTGGTAAAATCTTACTGAGCTGTGATGCTAATTCATAAGGCCACTTCCCCCCATACAGGGACTGTACAATCAGTTTGATGTTGGTTGATAGTTCCGCCTGTCCCTGAGTGCATGCTAGAGCCCATGACATATTTTTGCCCTGTATCACCACATTATCCACCAACCTCTTAAAATGGCGTATAAAATCTTGAGCTACTTTTACCTGGGTATTTATGTGACGTTGTTGAATATTATCAAGAATGTCATTGATCTCTCTCTGAGCAACAAAGCCCCGTTTACTGTCTGAAGCTATGGCTGAGAGTTTGTTCCTCAGGAGATCGATGTCCACTCCATTAATAACACCCATCCCAGTTCCTATTCCCCTAATATAGTGCTGAATACATCCCTCCTCTTTCGGTTACTCCTCAGAAATAAGCGTCCTTCATGGACCTCATTCTGTGTCCGCCCATCTCTGGGAGAAAGCCATTGATATACTGACCGTACTTGATTTAGTGTATATTCAGCACATATAGGGTAATAGGATTTTACCAACCATTGCGAGATATTGAAGTGCCATGTGGTGAAAGCATACTGTACCCTGGTAGCCAGCGTTTGTGACGAGCTTAGATCTATTTGTAGTGGTTCCCCCTTCTCTAACGGAGTATGTTCCTGTGTGTAGCCACTGGCATCACCTATGCAGGGTTTTAACCTCTCCGGTGAGACATCAACTAGGCGTATCTCCCCCAGGTCCATCTCTGGTGTCCCACATGTCCAGTAACCAAGAGCTTCTCTGTAGGACTGATAGGACCGAGATACTGCCCCCACAAGGAAATTTTCACCCCATTGATGTGTCATCTGGAGCTCCCTAGTTTGGCCAACAGACACCTTACTGTGCCTAAGTGTCAGCCTCCTGGGTCTCAGCGCCCTATTACTTTGGTCATGCCAATATATGCCACACATAAAAACATACTTCCCTTCCTTCAATTCTTCACCAAAAACCCCATATCCCACGTCCCTTGCTTCCCAAGGTTTGGATAGATTGGATTGTTTTCCTAACCAATAACCAGTTTCATTCATATATATAGTTACATCTACAAACGGCTGGAGAGATTCCGGTATGATATTTTGCAAGTTTTGCTTGTACGCACGTCCTTGCGATGTTGAGTTAGGATTAAATCGTCCAAAAGCAAAGGAAACTTTGTATTGCAAATTGCCATGGTGACCCCATTGGTATGTGTCCGGTAATTTAGGATTCTTTGATATAATCCTGACCTTTCTCCTTCTTTCATCTCCCCCCTGCATCCCCTTCTGACCTAACAAGTTCAACATTGATGATATAATTGAAGTGGATGCATGGTCTTCCTCAGGATTCTCCCTTTCCACATCATCCCCTGAATATTCGTCAGAATCAATTTGAGATGTTACATGGCTCAGATGGATCGCCAACACGACAAGTATGATCCTTCCATCCATTCTCCAGAGATTTTGCCAATCTTTGCTCCACCAGGACTCTGGAAAACAAGAACAAGAGCGGAATCAATTCTTATCAGCAATACCTTTTACATTGATCAGCATGAACCCATTTCTCTATCTCCCTCTTTTTCATGCCCTTTGCACCCTTGTTATCTATGAGCCGCTTTACTTTGACCACCTGATCACTAAGGGTCATAGTGACTGTGAACGGTCCAGTCCAATTTGCGTCCCATGAAGACTTGGAAACAAAGTTCTTTACCATAACCCTGTCTCCAATCTTCAAGCTAACGGGAGGCTTTAAAGGCTGCTCCTTCTCTTTAGGTGCCATGTTACTTGCAGCAAATTGCAAATACCTCTGTACCTGTTCTTGCAGTTGGACCAGAAATCGGTCCCTTTCAGCACTCTCTCTCAAGGGGGGTACTAAGTATTGGGTCTGCTGGATGGCTGAGGTTCATCATTCTCCCCGTCATTAACTGATATGGGGTTAATGATGTACCTTTCGCTGTAGATCCTCGTACGGCCATCAGGATTGAAGGCAGATGAATCAGCCAGTTCTTTCCTGATTGCAGTACCATCTTTTTAAGCCTCTCTTTCAGTGTTCGATTCATCCTCTCAACCATCCCCGCCGATTGTGGATGGTATGGAACATGGAATCTCTGTTCTACTCCCAGCAGCTCACAAAATATTTTTCATGACCCTGCCGGTAAAGTGAGTCCCCCTATCGGACTCCAGTACTTTGGGGAACCCCCATCTTGAAAAGACTTCGGTCCACAAAGCTCTAGCCGTCAGTCAGAGTCCTTTCTTTCCCTCTGATTCAGCTGACTCTGTAACACCAACAAAGTCCTCCTCCAGATCCTTGCACTTCCCCTTTGGCCTAGCTTCTCCCCAATTGTGTTTTCCCATTGGTAAGCTTGCACAAACTTCAAGGTACCCTGAACGCCCATGTGGCCTGTTAACCTGTGCACTGTGAGGGGAGCATCTGCCGCTTTTGTTCTAAGCTGCTAACGGTGTTCACTGTGAGGTAACGGTGGGTGGGGTGACTCTTGACATCTGTAAGGGGTGGTGGGGTGCTCTGGACATCTACTCTTACAAATGGCCCTTTGAGGGCAACCATATTACTGATGTGGCACGCAGTGAAATGGAGTTCGACACCCCTGCACTAAAGATCCTTTTTTTCTTCTGACTGGTTTGTCATATTAAATAGAACTTTAAAGTGATTGTAATATTCGGTATAAATAAGAGGGGAATTTGGGACTTTGAGGCACAAAAAGGAACCGGATGTAGAAGAATAATTTATTGTACAGCCGTATATATTACATGATGTAAGCAAAATAAATATCACAATAAAAAATAGTGGTTGCATAGACTCAGATACAGCACAAGATTAAACATAAACTACAGAGTATTGTATGGTACCATTACTGATGTTGCTCCATGTACAAAATTGTATAAAACATAACAAGGAATAAATGTCCTTAGATTAAGCCATTGAGGTATGCATCTTTGTAATCTTTACGCGTTTCGGGGATTAATACCACCTCATCAGGAGCTGATGCATATGACAGTTCTGTATTAAAAAAAATGATATAAAACATTGAACATGTAATAACCCCAGTAACAAAAGAGGTAAAGGTGAAAAGAGCAAAAAAGGGGGGGTTGAAGGGGGAGATATAAACCCCCCTACTCACTTGAGGACTCGACATGTCACAGCGGAATTTTGAGAGGCCAGGAAGCATCACAAATGTCTCCGCTGGGAGCTGAGGTGGGAAGGGCGCCCAGGACAGAGTACAACCACAACTCCCCACCATGGCAAGGAAGCCCATGCTATCGTGGCTGGTAATGTCTATTGTTGACTCCAAGGTGTCTGTGAAAAAGAACTGAAGTGATATATATATATATATATATATACACAGCCCTCAAATTTTCCACTCGCATTTTGCGAGTGGAAAATGAGGGCTGGTGAGGAACTGGGCTGCCTGTGGGGGGGGCAAGCACGATGGCGGGCAGGGTTGACCAAGAGCCGTTCTCCCGGTGGAAGAGTGCATGGCGTTAGAGGAGAGCCGTGGGATCACTGAGCAGTAAAACACACTGTAACAGCTTACATTGAAAAAATAGTGGGTGTGTGTATAGTAGCCATAGAGTGAGCAGCATAGCTAAGTGCAGAGAGATTGGAAAGGGTAGAAAAAAATGGGAGTGCATGTAACCTCCCAGATTAACTGGGATAAGAATGATGGTGTGAAAACAAAATCAATTGTGGGAAGGGTACCTGTGTAATTCCAATACATGTGTGTAAAAAGCTGGAACCACCAACCACAACAGCTGAGACAAACAAACCAGGCAGAGATATTTGTAGGCAGCCATCCGCCTGGGTGCCCACCCACCAGCGTCATGGTACAATTGGAGAAGCACTTCCGCCGGAGCGGCGGCTGCCACCGCCCACAATGGCACTTGAAGGCACCTCTAGAACCAGCCACGAGATGGAAAGACACAAGCTGATGCTGCAGCAGTCGGCCTGGTGCGTGGTGAATGGTGACAACCACTTGAAGATAAGTGTACTGCTGCACACAGAAGGATTTTTATTTTAATGCACAGAATGCATTAAGATATAAAAACCTTCTGACTTCACAACCACTTTAAGTTCACATTTTGTACTGCTCAAATCCAGCTTCTCACTGGCTGTCACTGAGGAACAAGCAGGGTGCAGTACATGTCAAATCTTGTAAATAAAGTTGGACAATTGAACAGGGAACAGCAGTCCATTTGGAACTCTGCCTGAAAGTGCCCCAAACAGAATAATGCACTGTTCAACTGTACTGATCATGTGTCTAAGCATTTCTGGTGGTGCTCATTGATTGTACAATGTCAGTGGAGAGAAATGCTGAGTTGATTAAAAACCCAGTGATCTTTTATGGCTTGTTTATCTAACTTAGAGTTGTCAGAAACTAAAGGACAGCATTTTCATTCCTTGTTTACTGCTTTCTTCCAAGGTACTTGTAAAATTGTTCAAAGAGAAAGAACAGGGGAATGACAAGAATGAGTTTTAACGGCTATAAACCTTCCTGCCTTCATAAGATGTGCATTGATCGTGTAATTTCATGGTGTTATTTGTTGCCCTGTACACACAGCCTCTAGTACAGATGATAATCTTCACATTCCTTTGTCAGCAATTTCTGTTCTGTTTGTGTAAAAACATGAAGCATGCACCATGACACTGCACAAGTTTAATGCATGGCCTCTCGCAAACTAAAATTTCCGAGCACACTTACCAGCTAGCCTGCAAACAAAATTGTCCCCATCTAACAATTCATGTTAAAAACAGGTTTAGTTTGCACACATTTGCAAATATACAGAATCTCACAAAAGTGAGTGCACCCCTCACATTTGTGTAAATATTTTATTATATCTTCTCATGTGACAACACTGAATAAATGGCACTTTGCTACAATGTAAAGTAGTGAGTGTACAGCTTGTATAATAGTGTCAATTTGCTGTCCCGTCAAAATTACTCAACACACAGCCATTAATGTCTAAACCGCTGGCAACAAAAGTGAGTACACCCCTGAGTGAAAATGTCCAAATAGCCATTTTCCCTCCCCGGTGTCATGTGAATCATTAGTGTTGCAAGGTCTCAGGTGTGAATGGGGAGCAGGTATGTTAAATTTGGGGTTATCGCTCTCATACTGGTCACTGGAAGTTCAACATGCCACCTCATGGCAAAGAACTCTCTGAGGATCTGAAAAAAAGAATTGTTGCTCTACATAAAGATGGCCTAGGCTATAAGACTGCCAAGACCCAGAAACTGAGCTGCAGCATAGTGGCCAAGACCATACAGCAGTTTAGCGGGACAGGTTCTCAAACGGAAGATGGAGGAGCGCAAGGTCTCTAACATCCACCAGCTCTGTGATGTCATCATGGAGGAGTGGAAGAGGACTCCAGTGGGAACCTGTGAAGCTCTGGTGATCTCCATGCCCAAGAGGGTTAGGGCAGTGCTGAAAAATAATGGTGGCCACACAAAATATTGGCACTTTGGGCCCGATTTGGACATTTTCACTTAGGGGTGTACTCACTTTTGTAGCCAGCGGTTTAGACATTAATGGCTGTGTGAGTTATTTTGAGGGGACAGCAAATTTACACTTATACAAGCTGTACACTCACTACTATACGTAGAAAAGTGTAATTTCTTCAGTGTTGTCACATGAAAAGATAGAATAAAATATTTACAAAAATGTGAGGGGTGTACTCACTTTTGTGAGATACTGTATCTCACTTCTGCCTCAGCTGAGGGAGCCAGTAATCTGAAAGAAGGGAACAGCCACCCCCCTTGTGAGTAAGCAGCCATATTGTTGGGGTGTGAGTAGGAGCTGGCTGGGGAAAGCTATATCGTGATATACCATAGATTGCAATGTGGTGAACTACATACCCTTGTGTACTCCCTGTTTTTACAGTTCTATAGACCTAACTGTCCTTTTTAAAACTTTTTCTTCTGTATCAGCAGCAAGTGCTCGTCTGCTAGCATCCATGTCACTCTGCAGTCTTATAACCCATGACAAGCTAATGCCGGATATTTTATTCTCATCAGATCCCATAAAGACTATTCATGGGGGTCAACTATTCATGAATGAGTCAAAGAGTGCCTTGTTTTGGTTTTTCTATTCCTAGATTCTAGAGCTGTACGATTCTGGATAAAATGAGAATCGTGATTTTTTTTTTTTGCTTAGAATAAAGTTTACGATTCTGAGTGTAAAGTCATCTTTCACATTATACAAACAAATTGGGCTAACTTTACTGTTTTTTTTTTTTTTTTTTTTAATTCATTGAAGTGTGTTTTTTTCCAAAAAATTGCGTTTGAAAGCACGCTGCGCAAATACAGTGTGACATAAAATAATGCAATGACCGCCATTTTGTTCTCTAGGGTCTCTGCTAAAAATATATATATGTTTGGGGTTCTAATTATTTTTCTAGCAAAATATACAAGTGTCAGAAAAAGGCTTAGTCTTTAATTGATTAAACTGACCTAATTTGCAGACTGAAGTTCATCCCTTTTGATCTCTAAAAGAACTAAAGGATACAATGCTTCTTTTTATCTTTTTCAGCGCTGAGCAATGTTGTTGATGAACATTTTTGGCTGCTTTTTTTTTGACAGCTGTGAGCAGGGAACATGAATCATGAAAATGCTGGATTAAGAGAGTGAGGGGGGTTGAATCGAGATCGCTATTTTTTAACAATTAATCGTGCAGCTCTACTACATTCCCTATCCACTTGTGTAGAGATGGGGTCTTGGCATTTAAAGCTGGAATAGCAAAAATAGATCCAGGGAAAGCTGAAAACAGTGCAATTTGTGGAGTAAATTTACTGTAGTTGTAGAAAAGGAGAATGCCATAGATATAAAAAGATCTTATCCAGAGGGGTGTGATTAATGGACAACTCCACTTTATGTGAGTGTACTTCTTTGAAGCAATGCCAGCAATTAGAATTGTCAGCTGACATTTGATACAGTCTATGGCTAGGTTCACACTATGCGTGTCTCCTGGCAGACGCATTTCTGTGGACACAGCAGCCCATTGAATGGGTTGCTGTACTTACAGAAAATGCAGGGAAAAGGTATGTGCGCCTTTTCCAGAATAGCACTCGCAGGGAAACCATAGTTTTATGCTGCTTCCAGTGTGTGGGGGTGCAAGTAGGCATTAATGGCACCCCATGCCTCAATGCCTAAGCACAATTTTGCAAGTTTGACATGTCTTATTAAAACTGTACATATCACAACTCCTTGTTTTTTTTCAGGACAAATTGGGCTTTCATTTAGTGGTAAATAGTAATGAATGTCTCCTGATTATTTTTTTTTTTTTTTTAAGGAAAACCGGTCCAAAATAGTTAAAAATCGATATATTTTTATAAAATGTAGCTGTATGTTTCTTGTTATTACCATAACCTACCGTGTTTCCCCGAAAATAAGGGTGTGTCTTATATTAATTTTGGCAACAAAAGACCCAGTAGGGCTTATTTTTGTCGTAGGGCTTGTCGTGCTGTCTTTTCACCCCCTCTCTCTCCCTGTCAGGAAATCCCCAGTGGCCAATGGAATGAAATTGAGTAAGTGCTTGTAAAATGCTAGAATGCACTGTATTACATTATTATATAATAGACATGTGTGCTCTCAATAAATTTGTTTAGTTTCGTTCCTTTCCGTTACGTATTAGCCGTTAATTTGTATTTCGTTATTCATGTCTGAAATTCAGTTTGGATTCATACGAAATACAAATTTTCGTTGGGTTCGTTAACTTTTCGTAACAATTACAAACGTTTTGTTATGATGAATTTAAAAAGCAAAAAATACCTTTCTCCATATGGCAGTCGCCTGCTCATTATGAGGGGCTCCCACTATCCCTGTGCTGTACTGACTTCCTCCTGGGGCTGTACCCCTGCTGTGCTCATTATGAGGGGCTCCCACCATCCCTGTGCTGTGCTGACTTCCTCCTGGGGCTGTACCCCTGCTGTGCTCATTATGAGGGGCTCCCACCATCCCTGTGCTGTGCTGACTTCCTGGGTTTTTAACTTCATCATAACGAATAATTGTAATTATTATGACAATAAAAAACGATATTAACGAACATTCTTATTTTGTCCGATTCTGAATCTCCCATTGACTACCAGTACCAGTCTCCCACTCCCATAATAAAAAAGGTCATTTTCCCAACCCTCACTCAGCAGCAGAAGAAAACCTCTGATTGGGCAACAAAATACCAGTCATGTTTCCGCTGTAACGGAATTTGGATCCAAAATTTGTCAACGAAATTTCATATTTCGTATAAAATTCGGAAGCACAGCAATTCGTATTTCGGATGCTTCCAAATGTATGAATTTTCAGAAATTCATACGAATTTTCAATTCGTGCAAAACAAATTGCACATGTCTATTATATAATGTAAACTGTGTGTTTCTGTAATCTATTTGTGATAAATACCTTCTTATAGCTCGGCGCTTCTGTGACCCGCCGGACCTCTCTTCCCCACTCTAAGCATTGCAGAGGGGGACCGAGATCCCTCGCTGATGGCTGGGAGAAGAGGAGGAGACTCAGTGGGAGGTCAGCTGAACACCGAGCAGTGCTGCAACAAAGGTTTTTTATCACAAATAGATTACAGAAACCTACGCAGTTTACATTATACTGTAATACAGTGAATTCTAGGATTTTACAACCACTTTAAACTAGGGCTTATTTTCGGGGTAGGGCTTATATTGCAGCCCTCCCTGAAAATCTTGGAGTAATCCTGGTGGTAATCTTGAGTGTGGCTCTGGGTTAATTTTCAGTACCAAAAGCGGTAACCCTGGGCCACACTCGGGGTTACATCGTAGTATCCATGTACTGTTACTTACCCTGTCCCTACGATCTCCAGATGCATCCAGGTTCCCTTCCCTGTGCGAGCCAGGTGAGAAATTCAAAAAAGATCATAACATTGTAATCTGTTAGGATATTACTGTATCAAACCATTTTACCTCAGTTTTGTCCCTAGTGCTTTGTCCAGTGCCCTGCCTGTACTTTTACAGTTCTTTCTGCCTGGAAACTTGAGACTATCCATGGCATCCAAAAAGCGTGCCTTTAGGTCAATAGCTGTTTTAGACCAGCTATAAAACACCCATAATAAACAAAACGGGATGCAAAGACACTGACTTATTCATTCTTGTCCAGATCACTATGGTTAAAGGAAGGGTTTGATCCCATATAACTACCCTGTCAAATGATCTATTCACACCGTCTACCGGGGAAAATTGGTAACAGACCAATAAACACCTGCCCGGGGTAAATTATATATATATATACCTATATATATATATATATATATATATATATATATCAATATATATATAAATTTAAAAAGAACCCCTCCAAAAAAATTCATATAAAAATATATGTATCAAAAAAATTGGATTAAATGGCCTTTCTTAAAAATGTTGACATGGTACCAAAAAGCACGGAATATAGCTGTAAATGTCCCGTTGATTTCCACTTAAAATTACCATAAAAATATATAAGAATATCAAAAAAATGTGAAAGCCCGAGGGCTTTCACACTGAAGCGGTGCGCTTGCAGGACTTTCTTAAAAATTTTGACATGTTAATTGACTCCACTAGAAACGGAAAGCACGGAATATAGCTGTAAATGCTCGCGGGGGGTAAAAACACCCCGCGAGCAGCCGCAATGCGCCGCTAAAATTACCAGTAATCGTAAGTGTAAAGTCAAATCCAAGCAAATGCAAGAACCCCCGTTAGGACTTCAAGGAAGACCGTTTTGACCACCTGATGTATCAGTGAAGCAATTAGCAAGGAAACAAACGGCTATGGCTTTAATAAGGCAGTCTTTCCATTTAAAATTGTAGATGCAGCTCACCGTTTGACGTCTTGTTTCAAACTTTGTTTCTCTTGCTTCTTTGATACTTTTTGTTGTTTGCATAAAACCCACATCTCATGTGGATTGCAACATTGGTGTCGACTTGAAGTAGATATCCAAACACGCCAGGGTTCTATATTCACAGAGCTTGGATAATTGCCAGCAGATTTAATCACACAATAGTATTTGTGTATTTGTGGAAAAACGCCAGCCTTGTGAAGTTTACCGGTCACAGTCACATTAGGGCAGACATTAGTGGAATCTCAGGATGACAGAGGTATAGCGCTGTAAGAGTAAAGATGCCAGTGTTCACATCACACAAAGCATGGTGATGTCTCTTAATGCTTACATGTTTCGCTTGTTACCAAGCTTCCTCAGAGCAGAGCATTCCTCAGAGCAAAGTGTGTCCTTCTATATCTACGCTGTCAATTTGTGATCACAGGAGATCGTGGACATCTTAATTTCACTTACACACAAATAGACATTCATTCATACATTCTACAGACCTAACACTAATCAAGGACGTTCTCCCGCTGCCACAGGAAACCATAATTTAAAATGTTACTTTCATGAACCCAATTCATATTAAAATCCTATATAATTAGGGATGGCCAAATCTATGGCTAATCCCCCATATATATTGGTGCACGCCTTCATATATTGCATAAGGTGGATACCACAAAACAATACCAATCCTGAGTACTGGAAAGTCAAATGGCTGCTTATTCTTATTCCCACACCTTTTTTTTTTTTTTTTTTTGCCTTCCTCTGGATCAACTGTGGGAATAGAATTGGGTATATTGGATTGTACTATATTTTTTATTTTTATTATTTTTTATTTTTTTTATGGTTTGTGTCTTTTTTCGGCCTAGCTAACTATGTAACTATGTAACCTTAAAGGGACAAATTTGACTTCATTATAGATTGTACAATTTGCATACCGCAACCATATATAGGCTAACTCTCAGATGTATTGACATGTCATATCCAGCCGCCCTCTCCCGCTCACAAAGTGAGTATGCCAGCCATATAGAGCAGTTGTAGATCACACATAACATACATCTCTCCATTATTGTTCCAAAAATACAGATAAATTGCATTCATTGTTTAACCCAAAGGGCTGCATGCAACCCAAAATGAAAATCCTCATTTTTTCTTTTTGATATAAAATTTTATCAAAGTCCCCTCTTCTAGGGGGCAGATTGAGCCTATATATACCTTTTACATTTGAGGCCTCTAGGATCACCTCCATGTACTTTTAGAAAATGCAGAGATAGAGGTCTCTCGTCATCTTTTTTAAGTATACTTTGGATGCGTTCACCAACATGGATCTTGAGTTGTCTTTTTGTCTTACCCACGTATGTCAACCCACACGGACAGGTAAGCATGTAAATAACACATTCCGTGGAACAATTGATAAAGTTGTTGATTTTATACTGTTTATGACCATCCAAGCTGGTGAACACATCCGTTTTGGCAACATACTTTCAGATATTACATGTGCCACATGAATACATGCCCTTTAGGGGAGGTAAGTCAGTGAGCCAGGTATGTTTTTTAGGTCTTAGATATTCTGAACGAACCAGAGTATCTTTCAGGTTTACCCAAGCTCTGTGAATATAGAACCCTGGCGTGTTTGGATATCTACTTCAAGTCGACGCCGATGTTGCAATCCACATGAGATGTGGGTTTCTATGCAAACAACAAAAAGTACCAAAGAAGCAAGAGAAACAAAGTTTGAAACAAGACGTCAAACGGTGAGCTGTATCTACAATTTTAAATGGAAAGACTGCCTTATTAAAGCCATAGCCGTTTGTTTCCTTGCTAATTGCTTCACTGATACATCACGTGGTCAAAACGGTCTTCCTTGAAGTCCTAACGGGGGTTCTTGCATTTGCTTGGATTTGACTTTACACTTACGGTTACTGGTAATTTTAAGTGGAAATTTATGGGACATTTACAGCTATATTCCGTCCTTTCCATTTCTAGTGGAGTCAATTAACATGTCAACTATATTTTTGAGAAAGGCCATTTAATCCTATTTTTTTGATACATATATTTTCATCAATCTTTTTTGGTACCATGCATGGTTTTCAAACAAACTGTGGATTGAATGGATGAATGCCATTCCATTCACCTCCCAAAAAAACACTATGAAGAGAGGCAGGTCATGCAGGACATGGTGGTGGCAGGGCTGCATTAACTAAAGGAAGAGCTTGCTTGCCTTTTCTTTTCTCTCTCCACCCCCTGAAGTGGCAAACCAATACAATCATAGCTCACCCAGCTAATAGTTGAATGGCCAACAAAACCTTTAATATCTACATCCGTCCAAGTTTAGAGCAGCCATTTGTCTGCCAGCATTACTAATTTGCTCTTTTCTCCCTCCTCCTCTCTAAGGCCCCTTTCACACCGGGGCGGGGAGCCGCGGTGACGGTAAAGCAGCGCTATATTTAGCGCTGCTTTACCGTCATTTTAACCGCGGTTTTCGGCCGCTCGCGGTGCGGTTTTACCCCCCGCGAGCGGCCGAAAAAGGGTTAAAGACCCCCCGCAGAGCGCCGCCGTAGCGGCGGTATTGCCGCGGTTTCACCGCGGTGTCCCGTTATAATCAATGGGAAGGAGCGGTATAGGAGCGGTGAACACACCGCTCCTATACCGCTCCAAAGATGCTGCTAGCAGGACTTTTTTTTGTCATCCTGCTAGCGCACCGCTCCAGTGTGAAAGCCCGCCGCTTTCACACTGGAGTTAAAGGGGCAGGATTTTTTCATGCGGTGAACAGGCGCTATTTTTAGCGCTGCACCACATGAAAAACGCTTAGGTGTGAAAGGGGTCTAAGACTGGCTGTGGCCATCGCACTGTTCAGTAATACCATGTACAGCTTTAACACAACCTTGAAAACCTATAATTTAAAAGATTTCTGTATCTTCAATGTGGCCCTCGAAGCCACATAAAAAGTTCCTCTATATAACTGTAGTATGTCATGTACACTGGGTGGCAGTTAGAATTAAAAGGATTCTATTGCTGACAAACTATGTGACTCATTCTTCATTGTACATTACAGTGCCTTGCAAAAGTATTCACCCCCCTTGGCCTATTTTGTTACATTACAGCCTTTAGGTCAATGTTTTTTTAATCTGAATTCTATGTGATGGCTCAGAACACAATAGTCTAAGTTGGTGAAGTAAAATTTGAAAATTGATATACATAAAACAATTTTTCAGAAATAAAAAAATGATAATTGGCATGTGCGTATGTATTCACCCCCTTTGTTATGAAACCCATAAAAAACTCTGGTGCAACCAATTACCTTCAGAAGTCACATAATTAGTGAAATGATGTCCACCAGTGTGCAATCTAAGTGTCACATGATCTGTCATTACATATACACACCTTTTTGAAAGGCCCTAGAGGCTGCAACACCTAAGCAAGAGGCACCACTAACCAAACACTGCCATGAAGACCAAGGAACTCTACAAACAACTAAGGGACAATGTTGTTGAGAAGTACAAGTCAGGGTTAGGTTATAAAAAAAAATATCCAAAGCTTTGATGATCCCTAGGAGCACCATCAAATCTATCATAACCAAATGGAAAGAACATGGTACAACAGCAAACCTGCCAAGAGACGGCCGCACACCAAAACTCACGGACCGGGCAAGGAGGGCATTAATCAGAGAGGCAGCACAGAGACCTAAGGTAACCCTGGAGGAGCTGCAGAGTTCCACAGCAGAGACTGGAATATCTGTACATAGGACGACAATAAGCCATACGCTCCATAGAGTTGGGCTTTATGGCAGAGTGGCCAGAAGAAAGCCATTACTTTCAGCAAAAAACAAAATGGCATGTTTTGAGTTAGCGAAAAGGCATGTGGGAGACTCCCAAAATGTATGGAAGAAGGTGCTCTGGTCCGATGAGACTAAATTGTAACTTTTTGGCCATCAAAGAAAACGCTATGGCTGGTGCAAACCCAACACATCACATCACCCAAAGAACAGCAGTCAGGACTGGGAAACTGGCCTGTGTTGAGGGAAAGATGGATGGTGCTATATACAGGGATATTCTTGAGCAAAACCTGTACCCCTCTGTGTGTGATTTAAGGGTAGGACAATGACTCTGAATAGCTAAAGCAACACATGAGTGGTTTAAGGGGAAACATGTAAATGTGTTGGAATGGCCTAGTCAAAGCCCAGACCTCAATCCAGTAGGAAATCTGTGGTCAGACTTAGATTGCTGTTCACAAGTGCAAACCATCCAACTTGAAGGAGCTGGAGCAGTTTTGCAAGGAGGAATGGGCAAAAATCCCAGTGGTAAGATGTGGCAAGCTCATAGACTTATCCAAAGCGACTTGGAGCTGTTATGGCTGCAAAAAGTGTCTCAACAAAGTATTGACTTTGACTTGGGGGGTGAATAGTTATGCACATTGACTTTTCCTTATATTTTGTCCTATTTTTTGTTTGCTTCACAATAAAAAAAAAACACATCTTCAAAGTTGTGGGCATGTTCTGTAAATTAAATGATGCAAATCCTCAAACAATCCATGTTAATTCCAGGTTGTGAGGGAAAACGAAAAATGCCAAGGGGCGTGAATACTTTTGCAAGGCACTGTATAGTGAAATGCTTGTGATGATGTTATTACAAACAAATGTGTTTATTTCAATCTACTGTAGAGGTTAAAAGAAGTCTGACTTTTGTTTAGTCTTAAACAACGCGGAAGATGGGGAACAAAATACTTTAATAAACTTTAAAGCGAGACTTCTTATAGTATAATAAAATACCTTCAAAATAATAGTTTTTATACAGACGTGGTCAATGTGATATTTCATACCAGTCTGTGTACACAAAGCTGAAAATACTTTAAAGGTGTTAAACCTATGTCAAGCAATTTATAAAATCTCCAGAACAGATTAATCTTTTCAGCAAAAAGAAAATATATAATGCTATCATACATGTTAAAACTAAGCACTCACTCATATGTATGCAGAGAGAGCCATACACTGTGAAAAATAAGTGACACGTAATCGCACACAGGACGCTGATTCACTGTGACCAAAACTAAGCCAGTTAATGTAAAAATCCTTCAGCTCTGCTCTCCACCCATAAGAGAGGTCCTACAGATGCATTTCGCTCCCTACCAGAGCTGAAGCCATTTTACAGGTCTTAACATTCCCGCAAAGGCGTGCATTACATGTGATGACAGGATTCACAAAAAAAGTCAACTGTGCCCTAATCCTGCTAGAGTAGAAATCCCACTAGCTAGAATAGGCATGTTGGTTTTCTCAGGAAAGGCAATTGTGCGGCCAGCCATTGTTCTTACTAGGAATTTACACTTCTAATGAAGTTCTCTCTTTGTCAAAACAACAACGACGCTCTATGACATAACAGAAAAGCTTTCCACATGATGTACAAGCCTCTATTCAAATATTTACACTGTTGGGTGTACATACACTTATGTGTGTTTAGGGCCCCTTTGATAGAAAGTAATTTTCACTTCACAAATTAAAGTACACAAAGATGTAAGTAGGCTAACAATCTGATGATAAATAGATTTTCTGGTAAAAGGAAGCTTACTGGGACGCCCAATTTCCTCTGACCCATTATGGATACAATTCTTGTGATGTTACTGGATAGAATACTAGTCAGTAGCTAGTGAGTTAAGCGACATAGTCTATTATAACAATCTCTGCTTCAAGCTTGTGATATGTCTGCACACTTGACTGATTACAAGAAGTTCCTCCAGAAACAATAAGGCCCCTTTCACACTGGGGCGGTTTTCAGGCGGTACAGCGCTAAAAATAGCGCCTGTATACCGCCTGAAAAAAACGGCCCCATTCACTCCAGTGTGAAAGCCGGCGGGCTTTCACACTGGAGCGGTGCGCTAGCAGGACGGCAAAAACATCCTGCTAGCAGCATCTTTGGAGCGGTATAGGAGCGGTGTATTCACCGCTCCTATACCGCTCCTTCCCATTGATTTGAATGGGACACTGCGGTAAAACCGCGGCAATACCGCCGCAAAGCGCCGCTACGGCGGCGCTCTGCGGGGGATATTAACCCTTTTTCGGCCGCTCGCGGGGGGTAAAACCGCACCACGAGCGGCCGAAACCCACGGGCAAAACGATGGTAAAGCAGCGCTAAATATAGCGCTGCTTTACCGTCACCACGGCTCCCGCCCCAGTGTGAAAGGGGCCTAACTGATTTTCTCGTAGGGTGACTGTAGAGTGTCAAATGCAAATGAAGCAAAGGAAAAAAATTATTTTGCTTTTTTTGTTACATAAAGTAGCAGGTAGAAATGTAGTAAGATTTAAATTCAAACTCTGGTGGCCAATTTTTTTTTCCCTAAAGTACCCCAGTGGGTATGGGTTGGAGCTTCTGTCCAGTTCATAATACTGTGGCCTCACTGAGGTGCTATCAGGAGAGGAATTGAGGTGATCAGGAGTCTCTGAGACAGGAAGAATCAAACTGCTATAAGAGCTAGAATTCTAGGTTATGTCCCCACTCTTCTTCTTCTTCTTTCTTTCTTTTTTTTTTTTTGCTGTCGCTATCCACCGTAGAGAGATTTTTCAACAGTTTCAGTCACAATGACACTCTATAACTGGAACAGGATGTGATGTGAAATCACCCCAATGTGGACATAGACAGAAAAAAAAAAACCTGACTGAGACGCTAATCCTTTCTGACATTATCAAAGACAAGTAAATATTTTGAGTGGAGGGTTGCCTTGAATGTGAATACGTAACAAATAACCTTGGCTGCTTGCATGATCAGTGCCTCGGCAACCCTCAAAGACTAAAGCAAATATAGAATATACTTTCCTGTGGCATCATGGCAGAATACAATGGGTTATGGCTCTGCCCCCACAACCTGATGGGACTGGTTAACTATAAATCAAAGATGGACCTGCCTGGCAGCATTCTCCTTCTTGTCCACACTCAGTCAGGACTGGAGTCAGGTGTTCACCTTCCGATCACTTCCAACGAGCCAGGCTACCGGATTTGATGGAAAAGTAAAAAATGATGGTCCAGTTTGTAGCTGAATGAAATAAAAAAAAAAGAGCAATCGTGAAGATTCCAAGTGCCCAGAGGACATGAGGATTCGTTCACCTCTGTTCCTGGGCTCTTCCTATCTCCTTCACAATGCTTGCTCTGGGATCACTTTTTCATTCAGGAAAGCTGAAATCTGTGCTTTGTCCCACATGGCTTAGGGCAGGGTCAGTCAGCATCAACACGTACAGTTGCCTCCTAGATTGTGAAGACAATTAAAAGAGCCTATTCTTCACAAGACCTTCCTGTTCTGGAAGACTTAAGAGCACATGCAACCAAGGCAGTACCAGCTCTGTGCACAGCGCAGTGTTGAGTGTCTCCTGACACTATTTTCTCCTAGAACACCTTCATTATGCTTTATTAGGTGAACCCGATTATATTTGTGCAGGTGCATACTTGCGCTACTGACTTTTACAAATTTTTTCTTGCACCCTCCCGTATGGCGAGTTAGTTCCGATTGTATGCTGCCATGATGTGCCAGGAAAACTGTATAGTGTACTCACCTTTCCGTAATTTTCCTTTCCTGGTGCATCTTCATGGCAGCATAAATTCCCTCCCAAATGGTGAAACTTACAGAGAATGCTGCAGGCGGGTCTGTCTTTGATTTATAGTTAACCAGTCCTATCAGGTTGTGGGGGCAGAGCCATAACCCATTGTATGCTGCCATGAAGATGCACCAGAAAGGGGAGTATACAATTTTCCATTTTAATGCGTGCCTAGGACATAAATGCATGCACATACAATTACAGAAATATATACTTGCACAAAAGTAGGGAATCAGAGTCTACCCCTGAAGTATAGTGTACAAATGCAATACAAGGGACTCACACTATAAACTAAACTTGTTAGAAACTAAACAATGAGTCGCAACTTGCAGCACACAAGTAGAATGTATCCAATGCATCAGTATTATGCCAGGTCTTGAAAAAATACCATGTATTGCAATCCATTACTTGCCTGTATGTTAAGTGTGTGTGTGTGTGTGTGTGTGTGTGTGTGTGTATATGTACTGTATATACACACAGTGTATGTTATAAAGCTACACCAATAAAAAGAACAACACATAACTATACAATAAGAACATTGGTGGCATACAGCCAGTGGATCCAGAAATGTCCAGTCCAAAACTGTAGTATAAGCCACAAACAAAAAGCCACTAAAAGTGTAAAAAGGTACTTATAGCGTATCTAAACCAAAGAACAACAATTGGTATTGTTGCAGCTTACCAGTCTGGTGGTTAAATATTTTTATTAATTTTTTTCACCCTTTTTTTTGTTTTGATTTTATTTTATCCTGATAATCCTGCAATCAACTCACTTCCTCCTGTCCCAGGGTGACATCCTTACTGAGCAGCATAGTCACCATGTTAGAAATACATATTATGGGGAGGTGTTTTGTAGTCCACAGGGATAGCAGGAAACAATGCAAGCTAATGATAGTCCAGAGACAGAGCATTCAGAAAGTTATCAGCTTTCAAGATTTCTGTCTGGATGAAATACTATTTTTTTCTTCTGTTGCAGATGAACAAATATAATTGTAAGCTTTCAATGGCATACGTAACACACCAAAAGGGAGCACGTAAAAGACATTTATTGTTAGAGTTTGCTTACGCTTTAGGCAACTATCATTAAAGCCAAATTTGGGGAAAAATAACAAATTATTCCTTACAGTGAGGCTCTGCCCACACTACAAGGGTTAATTGCTTGTTTATGTATAGAGAAAAAAAATGAAAAAAAATCTTCCACTCCTCCACCCAACTAGACTAGTCCCAACATATTCAAGGGAGAAGTATCTGCTGGAGTTGGGGTTTAAAAAAAATATATATATATTTAAATACAGCAAGTAGAGATATCTGAATTATCTCACTCAACCTCATCTAACATATTTGGGATGAAATCCTATTGCCATCTCTATTTCCCAATCCACAATTATCTTCTATTTGGCTGCACTCCTAGTTTCCTCTGTCCCTGATCAGCTCACACTTTATCTTGTCTCTCTTTCCTCTCCAGTTCACTCTATTGTATAAACAGAAAAGTCAGTGCTACTACCCATACACCACATAGATAGCAGAGCTCCCAGGTGCTCGATCCACAGTCGCTGGCTGAGTAGAGTAATGTGGAAAAAATGATCCGCAATGCATGTTGCTCTTAAAATTTCTTAATTTTTTGAATAGCCACAGTGAACAAATGCAGATTAAGTCAGTTGACGCATTTCAGCCTATAAGACCTTGGTCATAACTGCTTTACAAATGTTCCACAGTCAGTTGTCGTTATTCTCTCTCCTCCAACCCTTACCATGGTCCGCTTCCACAACCTCTCCTTTTTGCCCGTGGTCCACTCATTTCTTGCTATTCCGTCTCATCTTACTTATTCCTCTTATACTAAGGTCCTTTTTAATCCACCATTCCTGTGGATGCCTGGACTTCACAAATAGCAGCAGATATCAGTATTCATAAAAGTGACTCTCTTTCTTTAAAAAAAAAAAAAAACCTTCAGGACAAAGCGACATTGTCTTTGTAAAGGCCAACCATCCTCATCCACTGACTCAGTTATACTTACCGTAACATCTTTCCCTCATAACTCCTGCATTGGTCACATCCAGTAACAATACCCATGGGGACGCATTTGACCATACTGTCACATGACCGAGAGAGTGATGACACCACACACCTGCCTACAGTAGAGATTTTAGTATTATAAACCTAAAATTGTTGTGCTGCTTTTGAATATCTGAAATTAATGCAAACAAATATAAACAATATCTCAATCAGGTGCTACGCCTTAAATGCAAATTATTGTGATCACCATAATGCCCCGTACACACGATCCGAATATCGTACGACCGATCGTACAACCGTTTTTCGGTTAATAATCGCAAGTATGAATTGAATAGCCAATAAAGTCACAAATTCTCGTACGATAGGAAAAAAAATCGGAAGTGATGTCATGTGTTGTAATGTATTTGTATTGTATTTTCGGACGACAACTATACTGACGAAACGAAAATCGTACGATCTGGAATTGTACAAGGAAAATTTCCGTGCATGTCCAATCGAATAATATCGGACGAACGGTCGTGATCGGCTGTCGTGAGTAGTGTACACACGATCCTAAAATCGTACGATCCTTCCTCGGACGATCGTTTTCGTACGATATTCGGATCGTGTGTATGGGCCATAACTGTGAACCAGTGAAAACAATTGTAAAGTCCATATACATTTAATGTCCATAAACATAAATATTCAATAAAAAGAAATTGTGTCCATCTTGTCCTTAAAACCCAACGGTGTGTAATCAGTGCTCCTACCACCGCTACAACCACAGCCTCTTTCCAAATAGTTAGACCACCTATAATTTGGGGTCTAACAAGGCATAAAGCTGCGTAGATCTTGTTTCAAGGATCTTATGGAATATGAAACGCAGGCCATATTCCAATGTGAGACTCCAATTCAGCCTTCCTTCCTCCGTGTTAAAACTCAGCCAGGAAAAAAACGAAACTCTAATAGTGTAATACCATCAAATGTTTATTAAAAAAGTAACTAAAAGGTACTTGAAAAGCTTCAGAAGCGTAAGCGCATGAGACATTAAGGACGCTTCTGGTGCCGGCTCCAGACAGGCATGGGTGACGTCAGCAAAGGCTTTGCCTCGCTCTGACTACGTTTCGTCTCAATAGACGTTGTTCTTCATAACCTCATCTCAATAGACGTTGTCCTTCATAATAACCTCCCCTTCCTCTGTAGTCTTGCAGTAAGTCATTATTCTTTGGCATGCTGCAAGACAGAAATGATACAGGAGGAGGTATGACACATTTACACCTTTTACCACCCACATGAAGGCCCAGAAACACCCACAGTAACCCTAGGACCCATCCACATCAACTCCCAGAACTAGTACAGGTAACTCCCATAGCCCACCCTGAAACTACAGAGGCTCAAAGGATCATGGGACAGGTAGTATCAGGACTGGAAAAGGAAGGAAACAGGAAGTCAGAGAACTTAGAAATTCAGCCAGGAGGAGGAGTGACATCAGAAACACAGAAACCTGCTGTATACAGCTAAAGGAGGTAAGTTGCACACAAATTGAAAGTGGGTTTGTGATTCATTTAGGTGCACAATGCATCTGTTGTTTTCGGGAGGAAAAGCTGGAATTCTTCTTTAATATCAAGGGTTGGGGAGGGGGCTTTAGGCTTCACAAAGACAATATCACTTTGTCCTGAATGGACCAGGAAAATCACTAAATACGCAGTTATATTAAATACTGTATGAATAACTTTTTCATCTGACAAAAAAATGATATTTTCTTCAACTACTCCTACTACAGAACACTGCCAGCTGTTTGGAGTCCTGTCTGAACAAGAGCATACATTTGCTTTTAATGTAATTTCCCAAAGCAGTTCAATTAATTAATGAAATGACTGCTAATTTCCAGGAAACGGTTCAAGTGACTTATATTTTCCCAGTGAGGGTTGTATTGGATGAATAATGCTCTTCAACAGATTCCTACAGTTGGCCTGTTTCGTTCTTTTCCCAAAAAAACACACCTTCTACTTCTGTAATTCAGCTCCACTCATTAACTTTCACACAATGCAAATTTGTAGACATTTAGCATTAGTTTTGCAAAAATAATGCATATGAGTAATTTTCTTTAAAGTAATTTAAGTTTTATATGCATAACTCTCCCCCTTGCCTTGCACTAGTCTGCATACCGGTATCCTGACATCTCCGAGAGCTGCTTACAGAAGGCTTGTATATAGGTTAATACAGCATGCTGTCTGCAGTATATATTCTGGAGTTGGGTTAAGTTTCACCTTCATGTCCGCTTACTACATAGCAGCTGTGTGCTATAAATGTAAAGCTATTATTAGCAATGGAGGGGAACAAGAATAATTTATCAGCCTTGTGCCCTCAGTGGCTATCTCCCCAACGCCTTTCAGATTGTGTGCAGCAACTCAGTTTAGAAGATTCACTTCCAGCTGTTTTCTTTCTATTTTATCACCCATGTTATGCATACCTCGCAGCTTAGGGAGATGGGAAAGTGGAACACATAGCACAAAGTACATAGACAAATAACATGACCCCGCCATGCCCCCAGTAACATGGACCATGAGGATTAGTGCACAAAAAATAATTGGTTTAACCCAATTTTTTTTCTTCTCACTACTTTTCTCTTATTTTGGCTTTTCAAAACAACAAAAATAATATTTTGAAGGTTAGATAAAAGGTGCAGAAAACACTTTTGATAATTAAATAATACAATTTTCTATAGAGATACTTACATCAGGCCAAAAGGAGGAACAACAAAACAAGGGACAGAGGGGTTTGGTACCAAATGAGGGTCAGTCCCACCAAATGGGGGACAGTTGGGAGGTATGCATTATGGAAGAAGTACTGGTCTCTCACGAAAAAAGGGAACTAAACAGCGGAGTAAAATGTAATGCAGAACATTGTCTACATTTTTTTTAAATAAAACATGAGACAAGCTAAAGGTTTTTTTTTTATATACCTTTTTCATAATGATTATAAAATTAAATAAATGTCACTAATGGCCAGAAAACAAATGAATACAGTTAATATTTCCTGAAATTAATTAAAATCTGAATTTAATTTATATGTTCAAGGAAGTAAAATAAAGGGAAAACAATTAAATTCAAGGGTATAATAGTGGCACATTGCACTGTGGCAAAACATGGGGATAATAATAGCATGGTTTGATCGTGTCAGACCTGCAAATGACTAAATTATAGCAAATATGGTCCTCTATGGTCCAATATGGTTGTACGTCACTGCATTCTTGACGGTCGAAAGTTTTTCGGATTGGAAATTCTGCTCATGTGTTTGCGGCATTAGGCACATATTGAACCCCTCAATCGCTCTACCCTTCCTGCCCAGGGTCATTAGTACAGTGACAGTTCATATTATTAGCAATGATCACTGTAATAATGTCACTGGTAATGCCAGTGGCAGTTAGTTCCCACAAAATGTCAGATTAGGCGCTATCCTGCTACAAGTCCCTAATCACTGCCATTACTAGTATATAACAATTCCAGTAAATATCCCATAGTTGGTAGACACTATAACTTTCATGCAAACCAATCAAAGACATGTAGCAGAATACATTTTGGCCAAAATGTTTAAATTGTTTATGGGATATGTTTTATAGCAGGTTTTTTTTTTTTTTTTTCAAAATTGTCTGTCTTTTTTTGTTTATAGCGAAAAAATAAAAAACCCAGAGGTGATCAAATACCACAAAAAGAAAGCTCTATTTGTGGGGAAAAATTATATAAATTTAATTTGTGTATAGTATTGCATGGCCACGCAATTTTCAGTTAAAGTAACGCAGTGCCAAAAAGCAAAAATTGGCCTGGTCATTAACCACTTCAATACCAGGCACTTATACACCTCCTGCCCAGGCCAATTTTCAGCTTTCAGCGCTGTTGCAATTTGAATGACAATTGCGTGGTCATGCAACACTGTACCAAAAACAAATTTTTTATAATTTTGTTCCTACAAATAGAGATTTATTTTGGTGGTATTTGATCACCTCTGTGATTTTTTACTTTTTGCACAACAAATAAAAAAAGACCGAAAATTTTGAAAAAAATAAGTTTTTCTTTGTTTCTGTTATTTTTATTGTAAATAAGTAAGTTTTCTTCTCCAATGACAGGCTCTGATATAGCTGCACTGACAGGCATAAGGCGGCACCAATGGGCACTGATGAGGTGGCACTGATGAGGTGGCACAGATTGGCACTGATGATGGGCACTAATAGGCAGCACTGATGGGCACTGATAGGTGGCACTGGTATGCGGCACTGATGGGCACTCATAGGCAGCACTGATGGGCACTCATAGGCAGCACTGATGGGTACATATGGGTGGCACTAATAGGTGGCACGGATGGGCACTGATGGTCATTGATAGGTGGGCAGTAATGGGCATGGATGGGCACTGAGAGGTGGCACTGATGGACACTGATGACACTGATGGGTGGCATTGCTGGGCATCACTTGTCTGTACAGATCTATAATGTTGCCAGTCAGTGCCCATTTGTGGGCACTGATTGGCATGTATTGGGCATATTTTTTTATATGTGGATGGCCATGGGGTACATACTTGGCTATCCAAATGCTGAGGGTTTCCCTGGTGGTCCTGGTGGTCCAGTGTGGGCATGTGCGGGGGGCAGCGCTGATAAACAGACCCCTCCTGTCAGGAGAGCCGCCGATCGTCTCTCCTCTACTCGCGTCTGTCAGACGTGAGTGAGGAAAAGCTGATCAACGGCTGTTCCTGTTTACATTGTGATCAGCCGTGATTGGACATGGCTGGTCACGTGGTAAAAAGCCTTCGTCAGAGGCTCTTTACAGAGATCGGTGCATCGGTGTGTCAGACTGACACACCGCACCACCGATCGCCACGATGCGCGCCCCCCCACGGGCGCGCGGTGGCTGTTATCCTGCTGGATGTCATATGACACCCAGTCAACATAACTGAACCACTGCCCAGCCGTCATTTTGCTATAGGCTAGGTGGGAAGTGGTTGACCACTTCAGCCCTGGAAGATTTTACCCCCTTCCTGACCAGAGCATTTTTTACAATTTGGCACTGCTTTAACTGATAATTGTGCGGTCGTGCGATTCTGTACCTAAACGAAATATAATAAATATCCCCCAAATTTTTTTTAAAAACAAATTTCTTCATCAGTTTAGGCCGATATATATTCTTCTACATATTGTTGGTAAAAAAAAATCGCAATAAGCGTATATTGATTGGTTTGCCCAAAAGTTATAGCATCTATAAACTATGGGAAAGATTTATGGCATTTTAATGGCATTTTTATTATTATTATTTTTTTTTTACTAGTAATGCGGTGATCTGTGATTTTTAGCAGTATTGCGACATTGCGGTGGACAGATCGGACACTTTTGACACATTTTGGGATCATTGACATTTATACAGTGATCAGTGCTATAAAAATGCACTGATTATTGTGTAAATGTCACTGGTAGGGAAGGAGGTTAACACTAGGAGACGATCAAGGGGTTAAATGTGTGTTCCCTCAGCGTGTTTTTATTGTATGGGGATGTGATTTACTAGGTGAGGAGACATATCGCTGTTCCTACCTTTTAGGAACAAACAACATGTCTCCTCTTCCCTGACAGCACAGGGATTTGTGCGTTTACACACATAAATCCCTGTGTTGGTGCTCGTGCACGCGATCACGCATCGGGTCCCCTGCCGTGCAGTGCCCTCTGGGGGCCACTAAGGGGAAGGATGTACCCATACGGGAAATTCGCCCAGGAGAGCCATTGTACCGCAGTATATCTGCGTGAGCTGGTCGGGAACCGGTTAAGGGGATAAATCTTTCGGAGGGCCAGTGAGAGATTGTTGGTCCATTATAAAAAAGTGCATCCAGATCTACTTGTCCAACTAACTATACCCTTTTCAGAGGTAGCTGCTGTTTAAGGGTGTCTACGTTGCTCCTCCTTAAATATAGGAGCCACCCTAAGACAGGAAACATGTTGCTGGGTGGATCACTATAGTACTCCTTATTCCTTGTTCCTCATTCACAAAAAATATGTAAATAGTCAGTAAAACACACACACAAATTATTTAAAAAAAAGTATTTTATTAAAATAAAAATTCCCCCCAAAAAACATGTCCCACAATATAAATTCTACATCAATCATATTGTCCAGCTTTAGACCCATTGTTAATCACAGTGAACGACAACCCACTGACACAAATATGCAGAGCCAACCCACACCAATGATCCAACAAACTCTTGTCGCCACTGGTCCACTGGCACAAGTGGTGGGGGGTTTTGTTAAGGACCACTGATACCAATGATGAATTTTCTCTTCAGTGTTCATTGTGGTACGTTGCAAAAAATGCAGCAGTACCAAAATGTTCATTGGTTTCCTAAACATGTACACACTGCACCTTACTACTTGCACAGTACACTAACTACTCATATAATATATGTATACAATCAGGGTTGCAGCCGGGGAGGAAGGATCGTTAGCTGTGGTGAATTCTGTATTGACTTAATTAAACCTATTTTATTTTAAAATGTTTTTAATACATTCTTGTATTGAAAAGACTGATTCAAGCTTAATATACTTAGGAGTAGCGAGGGCACAGTTTGGCAATGTCAAGATGACCTTGTCCCGGCACTTCCTTGCCTCACACATTACAGATTCTTGCCTGGATGGTTGCTTGGCTTTCATGCAGACACTTTGGCTTTTGTACTTTGAGTCACAAACCTGGATGAGAACTGCCAACTTTTCTTTGACTTTCATTTGCTGCGTGGGTGTTCTATCTCTGGTATGAGTATTGAAGCCAGACCTAACCGGGCAACTACTATTTTCAGAGGACCAGAAATGGTAGCCCACATTTTCTTCTCCTAACTTCACAAGCATGATAAATAGTTTCTGCGATCACAGTGAAAACCTTTGTTTTCTCTAACTCACATAACTATAGAACAGTCAAAGGGAACTAATAAAGTATTCCATCCACAACATGCCATGAGTAGACCACATCTACTGCACAACTAAATAGAAATCAAAAATTCACAGAATGAACGCTTGAATTTTAAGAACCCTCACAAAGAGCTTCCCTTTTGCTCTTCTACAAAAGACATTAAAGAAAGACTCCTGGCTCAGACAGTTGTAATTAGCTATTCCAAATGATGTGATTTACCAGTACAAAATCATAGGGGAAAAAAGGAGAATGCAAACTTTGTAGTTTAGTGTTTGTTTTACTACTAAAAAACACAATTTTAGATAAAATCCAAAATGAATGTAGACATGGGAGTCCTTCTCTTAATATTATTCAGTGGGGTACTCACCTAGTAGTGCCAGGGGGGTGTAATCTAAAAATGTATGTAAGGAAAAACTTAAAAACAGGAAAGACAAAATACACCCAATCAGAGGTACCTCCACAAAATGCAGGGGGGTTTATTGAGGGTGATTCTGGAGAGGTTTTCATATACCGAATATACTCGACTATAGGCCGTCCCGAGTATAAGCCGAGGCCCCTAATTCACCACAAAAAAATGGGAAAACTGCACTGACCCGTGTATAAGCCGAGGGTACAAAATGCAGCAGCTACTGTAAGTGGAAAAGAGGGCCAGCAATGCCCATCTGCAGCTGCCTGTCCCCTGTACAGACCCCCCGTGTCCCCATTGCAGCCTACCTGTGCCGATCTGCGGGTCCTGTGCCATCCGTCCTGTGCCCTCTGCCATCGGTCTTCGGTCTTCGGTCCCCGCTCTCCGGTCCCCGGTCCCCGCTCTCCGCTCTCCGCTCTCTGCTCGGTCTCCGCTCGGTCCCCGCTCTGTCAGTGTGTATGGCGCCATTGTAAAATTAAAAAGCCGCGCCTCCTCCTCGTCCTCGTCCGTGATAGGAGGAACGCTGTTTTCCCAGCAGTCTGTGCAGTGTTCCGCCTATCACGGACGCCCTCTCATCCTCGTCCATGAGATGAGAATGACAGGGCATCCGTGATAGGCGGAACACTGTACTGCTGGGAAAATTAGTGTCCGCCTATCACGGACGGGCGGGAGGAGGCGGCGCGGCTTTTTTAAAACTGCCGTCTGTCTGCATGACAAGCTGTTCATGTAGGCAGATGGCGGTGACTCGAATATAAGCCGAGGGGGGGACTTTCAGCCCTAAAAAATGGGCTGAAAATCTCAGCTTATATTCGAGTATATACGGTAAGTGAGGTTTTTACCTCTGTAGGGTGAGGAGGTGAAGAACTTATTGGGGTTTTGATGATGTTATGTGCTGTTGTGCCACCATTAGGAGTAATACATTTTGTGGAGGTAACTGATTGGGTGTATTTTGTCTTCCTATTTATTCCATTTTAACTATGATGCTCATGTAAAGAGGAGGTCCAATCCAGGTATGGATATTTTATTCATAGTATACAATGCCCCAATGCCCCTGGAAACTGGAAATCCCTGACAACACTACACCGGTGACACTGTTACTCCAGTGATCTCCACTTGCTTCCAGGTCCTCCACAGAATGGCTGCCCTGCTGCTTTGTGAACACAAAAGTTTGGCCACTCAGTATTGGCACCATTCAGAGAATGCTTTGCATTTTCTGAATGAACGCAAAGCATTCTCTGATTGGACAAGGTGGAGAGTGTAACAGCACTGCTCCACATGCCCACCTCATCCAATAAGAGAACAATGTCCATTAATGCATTCATTCATTGCACTCTGAATGCAGCATGTATGGAGCGGCCAGCCTCCTGTGTTCAGAATGCAACAGGACAGCCGCTCAGCTCAGGACCAGGAAGCAAGTGGAGAATGCTGGAGTAGCGGTGTCTACTATAGGGATTTCCAGCTTCCAGAAGCATCGGCCAGGTATGGTATATGCATACAGTAATTACAATGGCCCAAACTGGACCAATGTAACTATGTAAAGCATATCTATACCTGGAATTCCTCTTTGATATCTAAATTTTGTAAACTGATTATATATACATTCACCAAATTTGGTAGAAACACAATGCCAACTCCTGATTAGAGTCTACCTTTGCTCTCACAACAGGCACAGTTCTTCACAGCATGGATTCCACAAATATTCCTTAGAGATTATGGTTCATGTTGACATGATTGCATTATGCAATTTCTGCAGTTTTGTCAGCTGCACATTAACCACTTCAATACAGGGCACTTCCTGCCCAGACCAATTTTGAGCTTTCAGCGCTCTCACATTTTGAATGACAATTGCGCGGTCATGCTACACTGTATACAATGGAAAAAAAAAGCTGCGCTAAATAATAAGTGATAATCTAATTAACCAAGGGGTTAAAAAACTCAAATGATAATAGTAAAGTAGTCCATGTGAGGAATCAAATAATAAATAAAACTATATTAATTAGTCTTAAAGTCCATATGAAACTGAAAGTGATGAGTGACAAAAAATTATGTGACAATATAATATCCCTTATAGGGTGTCTTTGAGATTGAATTTTCTCCAAGGATATGAAACCGGGGAACCATACAGTCTCAGCATGTGAATATATAAGAATAAGGGATGCTCTCATAGTGTGAAACCAAAGGCTGACGCACTGACGTCATCGCGTTCCGCATTGAGAGCGGGTGTTTTGCTAGCCGGCCGGCGGCGTTTTTTGTATACATTCTGCGAGTACTTATTTGTTTTGATGTAAGTAGAACTTTTAATTTGATTTAATAAATTTTAATATGGTTTCACACTATGGGAGCATCCCTTATTCTTATATATTTACATGCTGAGACTGTATGGTTCCCCGGTTTCATATCCTTGGAGAAAATTCAATCTCAAAGACACCCTATAAGGGAATTACTGCCCATATCCGGGATTCTGGTTGGATTTATCAGTGGAGAATTGGATTTGGAGGCGATGTCTAAAGGTCCGGTCATAGCCTGATGATAATTGAGTTACAGGCTTATTCAAGCTTGCCCTCTGGTAAGCACATTATTAGAGCGGTGGTGGATCACTGTTTCCTGGTGGATTTTTTCACAGTCACCTTCTTTTGGATATTATATTGTCACATAATTTTTTGTCACTCATCACTTTCAGTTTCATATGGACTTTAAGACTAATTAATATAGTTTTATTTATTATTTGATTCCTCACATGGACTACTTTACTATTATCATTTGAGTTTTTTAACCCCTTGGTTAATTAGATTATCACTTATTATTTAGCGCAGTTTTTTTTTCCATCGTATATTTCTGTTATATGTGTATATCCCACATTTATCAGCTGCTGCTTGATTCACTGGTCATTACGTCCAATTTTTGGTATACTGCTTTTTATATAATTTTTTCCATGCTACACTGTACCCAAATGAAATTTTTATAATTTTTTCCCCACAAATAGAGCTTTCTTTTGGTGGTATTTGATCACCTCTGCGTTTTTTATTTTTTGCTAAACAAATAAAAAAAGACCGAAAATTTTGAAAAAAATATGTTTTTTTTGTTTCAGTTTCAAAACTTTGTAAATAAGTAAGTTTTCTCCTTCACTGATGGGCACTGATAAGGCGGCACTCATGGGCACCGATGAGGTGGCATTGATGGGCACTGATGGGCGACACGGATGGGTGACACGGATGGGCACTGATCGGTGGCACAAATTGGCACTGATAGCTGGCACGGATTGGCATGGCTAGGCGGCACAGATGGGCATGGATAGGCGGCATGGATGGGCACTGATAGGAGACTCTTTACCAAGATCGTAGTTGCAGGGTGTCAGACTGACACCCCGCAAAAAACGATCGCTGCGATGCGCGCCCCCGGGCTCAAAATCCTGAGGACGTCCTATGACTTCCAGTCAGGATTTGACAACCACTTTGCCGACGTCTATTCACAATGGGCAGGCGGCAAATGGTTAAAGCTGCAAATCTCCCATTCTACCACATCCCAAAGGCATTCTGAATCGGATCTGATGACTGGCCCTCTATCAGTCTACCTCAGCAGAAATTGTTGTGTAATGAGGTAGCACAAATGACCTTTAACTTCTTCCTTCCAGGTCCTAATCCAGCGGAGCACCTTGAGCATGGGGCCTGCAACATCCCAGCACTGGTCACATATGGAACACCTGCAGGTGGTTAGCCTGGCCTAACCAGCAATTCCCTGGAATACTCATATCTGACTTAGGCTTAGCAATGGGCCCCACTGTGACCCCAAAGGGCCAATTCCAGGGGACTCCCATAAGTGTGGCGGCACACTCTTACACTCCAGCTTTGGGGGCAACTAGTGGTCAACCAGGGGAACCACAACCGTCCCCATACATTCCCTGCCCTGCACTACAATTATTCATTAGAATAGGCTACATACACAACTGCTTGTTTTGTTAAGTCTGTGCCCACTGCAGCCTTCCATTTTTGTCCAACAGGAGTGCAACCAAACATGATTTTCTCCTGTTATAGCACGTTCTCCTCAAAGTTTGATGTGTTGAGCATTCTGATGCTTTTCTGCTCACTACAGTTGTAAAGAGTGATTATTTAAATTATTGTATCCTTTTATAAGGATAGATAACTGTGTTTAAGCTGTACCCTAAAAAAATTTACCTTTTTGTCTTGAATTCCTTCTGAAAGAAGAAAATGGCATGTAGATCAGCTGTTTGAGAACTAAGACACAGCTGCCACTGACTGCTAGTCTCAGGAGATTTGGAGTGAGGTTTAGTGATGTCAGTACAGTGCTGCTCATTGTTGTTCTTGCTGCAAGCTCTGACATGAGTAAACAAAGCCCAGCCTCCACCAATATGGCTGCCTCCACACAAAGACGCAGTGTTGAACAAGGCATGGTTAATCAGTAACGTGGAAAAGATCATCTGCAGAGAGACCATAGGCAATACTGATGATCAGCCATTCCCCCCGCTTGGCGCTTGCCATTTTTTTTTATGAGTACAACTTTCAGAGATCAAGTATAACTAAAGGCAAAACCTTTTTTTAGCTTTAGATCGATAGGTAAGGAGTTGGAAACATTGTCAGTTTTTATTGTCCTGGAAAAACATATTCAAGAGACGCTGGGAATTCAATTATTTTTCAAGTCGTACAAACACAAGGAAATCTTTAAACAAGTTCACTAGTTCTGAGGCAGCTTTTAAACACACTAGCTTTCCTCAATGGGTACACGGAAGCAACTCAAAGTATATAACCGGGTGCCAAACCACAAAGTGAAAGTTTAAAGTGTCTTTAAAGTGGTGTTTCCCCCTAAAAAAATAAAAATGCTTAAAATTCCTAAAAAAATAAATAAAAATAAAAATAATTGGAATTTTTTTTTTACATACCTCTAAATGCCTGTTGCTAGGGGGTCCCTCGTAGTCTGCCTCCTTCGGTGCATGGGCTGGTGACATCACTCCCCATTGGCGCAGGAAGGGCTCCCCAGTCATCTGGGACCTGTCACGTGTCCCAGATGACTGTGCGGCCAATCACGGCGCACGTGAAGCCACAGCCGGGTGGCCACAGTTGCAATGCCGGCGCCGGAGCGGATCGGGGGGCTAGCGGAGCTTCGACCCCCCGCATCGCTGGATCCTGGAACAGGTAAGACCAAAAAGAACCCCCTAAATGGGACTTTGACAGACCACCAACAAATGCAACAGAACTATAAAATATAGTATTTATTAGTACAAAAAATAGTAAAGACAGACGACTAGCATCTGAATAGTGACAATAGCTGCCCCCAGCAGCACTACAATCCGGATGCTACACCTCATTGGACTTCCGTTTGGGCTATTTACCCTTAGGATCCTAAACATACAGGGGGCCACATTTGGGGCCTGGATCCTTTTGGGTGTTTTGATGTGGGTTTTATCTTACCCCCTATAATACTAGGGAAGCAACACACCTGTTCTTTGGGAGTACCCACAGCAATCTCCACCCTCCTTGGATATATGTGCCAACCTTTATGGTTGACACTGAAGTTCCAGTGTTAAGGTTCAGCTGCACCCATAATTATTTGATATTTTTATCTCTCGTTGAGTATTGGCTCCATCACGAGTGATTATTATATTGTATCTTACCTTACTCTCCACCCCTGATGAAAGTTTGCAAGATAAACTGGAAACGCTTCGGGTTTGGGGTATCCTACCCCCCATGAGAGCATAAGTGCTACCACATTGTTATATGTTTTTTTGTTCTTTTGTTTTGTACTGTATTGCTTATTATCACTATTCAGATGCTAGTCGTCTGTTTTTACTATTTTTTTGTACTAATAAATACTATATTATATAGTTCTGTTGCATTTGTCGGTGGTCTGTCAAAGTCCCATTTAGGGGGTTCTTTTTGGTCTATACATAGCGATGGGACCACCACAATGCTATTGCTGACACAGTAGGAGTCCCTCTTTTCTGGAACAGGTAAGTGTCCGATTATTAAAAGTCAGCAGCTGTAGTATTTGTGGGCTCCCACACCGGAGCAGGAGCATTCGCTTAGAAGGATAGTCCTGGAGCGGTGGTGATCTGTTTCTACGCTGATCTCTGGCTTCCTGATTTCCTGGCTTGTTCTGACTACCTAATTTGGCTACCGAACCCTGGCTATGTTTTGACTACATTTACCAGTTGTACCATTTTTACAATTTTTACCATTTTATTAAAAGGTGTGATTTTTTTTACTGCATTTTCTGACTCCATCTGTTTCATGGATCCTGACAGGGTCGTTATCCTGCTGCAGAATATATTTGGGGCCAATCACATGCCTCCCTGATGATATAGACTGATGGATAAGTATCTGCCTGTATTTCTCAGCATTGAGGACACCATTGATCCTGACCAAATCTCTAACTCCATTTGCAGAAATGCAGCCCCAAACTTGCAAGGAACCTCCATCATGCTTCACTGTTGCTTTCAGAAACTCATTATTGTATCGCTCTCCAGTCCTTCGGTAAAATGCATACATGCTGCATTTTATCGCAGAGCACCATGAATGAAGTGTATGTTTTATACACTTCAAATAAAGTTTGTCCAAAAAAAAAAAGAAGGGAGCCATGTGATGTGCTGAATCTCGCACCACACTGCCCCCATGGTCTGGAAATGGACAGCTGCTGGAGCGGTAAAGCGATCCGGCAGCTGTCCATTCTTGTGTGAACCTAGCCTTGAACACACTTTGTACTCTTTCACTTAGTGGTTTGACAAACTTTTTTATACTTTAAGGTTTGTTTGTTTGATATCTGAGTTTTTGTTACAGAGAGTCTCCCTTCCTCATTGTCCACATCACTGGGGTTAATGAAAATGAGGATAATTCCAAAATTTTGAGTTGTCACTGGAACAAGAATAGGAGGGAAATCTTCCAGTGGGTAAAAAAATTGTTGTGGCCCCCCCCCCCCTAAAATCCATACCAGACCCTTATCCGAGCAAGCAGCCTGGCAGGCCAGAAAAGGGGGGGACGAGCAAGTGCTCCCCTCCTCCTGAACTGTACCAGGCCCCTACCCATTCACCAAAAAAAAGTGAAAAACCACAATAGACAGCTTTTGACAATTCCTTTATTAAAAAATAAAAAATAAATAAAGTGTCCCGCGATGTACATCCATCGTCTCATATCAAGCCACCCGATGGACCCGAAAATAGAAAGAAAACACTCTGCCTCCATGAGAGGCCTGTTGATGACTGCTGTCTTTTGGCTGTAAAGCTGTTATATAGGCAAGGGCGGGCCACCCGCTGATGTAACCGTATGACCCCGTCCCCTATGACATCAGAAGGGTGCGTGGTCACCCGGCCCCACCCTTGCCTATATAACAGCTGTTACAGCCAAGAGGCCTCCCATCGAGGTGGAGTTTTTTTTTTTCTATTTTTCGGGTCCGTTGGGTGGCATGATTGATGATGGATTGACATCACTGGACACTTTTTTTTTCTTTTTTAATAAAGGAATTGTCAAAAACTGTCTATTGTGGTTTTTACTTTTTGAATTTTTTTCTAGTGAATCGGTTTGGGTACAATGTACCCCATACCCATTCACATCTGAATCTGGGGGCCCCCTTGTTAAAGGGGGCTTCCAGATACCGATAAGCCCCTCGACCTCAGACCCCCAAAACCACCGGTCCAGGGTTGCGGGGAGGAGGCCCTTGTCCCCATGTTAATGGGGGACCCCAAAGCACCCTCCCCATATTGAGGGCAAGCGGCCTGATATGGTTCAGGGGGGGTCGCTCACTCACCCCCCCCCCCCCCCCCCCGTTTTCTGGCCGTCAGGCTGCTTGCTCGGGTAAGGGTCTGTTTTTTTTACATTTTGGCGTGGGGGGGGGGGGATGCCGTTTTTTTTCTTAATTCTGCCATAGGATTCCCCTTAACCACTTCAATGCACTATTATATACTCTGCACTGACTGCACTGTGTGTGTATATATATATATATATATACATACATATACACACACACACAGTATACTAGACTGCCTGCACTGTATATATAGTCTACACTGAATGCACTGTATATATATATATATATATATATATATATATATTGTAATAGTGAGAGTCCCTGTCACTATGAAAAGGGATGGAAAATGGACACAGATTCTGCATGTCGGCGGACTGCAGAGCTACAGAGTATAGCTTTGAAACGGAGAAAACTGTTTTGGCAGCTTTCTCCGAGTTTTGCTATGTTCGGATGGGGCTCTGTAGTTTGGAGATGCCGCAGAGACTTGGGTGGGATGGAATCTCCAACCCTGTGTCCAGGTCTTATGGATAGCCAGCAGGTTGTACACAGCCCATATAACGAGGGGCTGGTGAGAGCAGAGAGGGGAGTGTGTGCAGCTTGTTGTTTCTGCTGCTGTATGAAGACAGACCTGTGTCTGAAAAGCTGTCTGCCCTGTGTGAGACTACATCCCTGGTAAGAGGGGACTTCGTGTCTGAAGGACTGGGAAGGTTGGGATGGCTACAAGGGCCTGTGAGACCAGAGAAGGGACTGGGAGAGCCGAGGCGACTAGCAAGTCCCAGGGGGAATGAAGGAAGTCTTGAAGGCTGGGGAACAGTAAGCAAACCCAGGGGTCTGGAGAATACTGTTGAGGCCAGGAGTAGGCCGGTTCATCAGGGAACTGCAAGGCAAAGTAAGCCTAGGAGCCAGGAGGCTTGGCATTTTCTGTTGTATGAATTTACTGGAGAAGAACCCCTGTGTGGGAAAACTTGTGTATAAACTTTTATTTTGTTCCTGTTAATAAAAATGGGCTGCCATGCCCTCCACCCTGATAACTGACTGCTGTGGACTCACTATGTGAAGACGCATCTACCACTGAGCTAAACACCCCAATATCACAATATATTGTGACAGACTCACCCGGGACAGAGGCTTTTGGAGGGGACTGAATGCTAGCTTCTTGCCTACCGATTATGGGCCCTGGCATTTGAGGGAGCTACAAGCATTTAGAAAGATATTCTGTATAATACATTATTAAGGAGGCCATGATGGTCTCTGCCAGATTGGGATGGCTGGTATATTGTCTCATTTTGTTGTGTACTCTTTCCTGGGTAGTTTGGGCTGTGGCTGTATTCCAATGTTCTATTGTGTCTGTCTACCTTGGATATTATGGGATGTGTATGTAGATTAGCTGATTGGACAGTCTACCCCGCCGGGAATGCAAAGGTGGGGGGATTGTCCAGAGTATTACCTGTGTACCTGTGTTTTCAAAAAACAGTTCATGTTCAGCAACCAAATGAGTATTGCCTTGTTTGTTGTTGGGAGGGGTTGGAATATCTGATATTTATATTCAGACTGGGAGGAAGTGGTATATGAGGAAAGCACTCAATCGGAGTGTGGGACATTTCGTCATATATGTGTGTGTGTGTATATATATATATATATATATATATATATATATATATAATATATTAATACATTACCTGCATTGTATATATATTCTACATTGACTACACTGTGTGTGTGTGTGTGTGTGTGTGTGTGTGTGTATATGTATATATATGTGTGTATGTATGTATATGTATATATATATATATATATATATATATATATATATATATATATATATATATATATATATATATATATATATATATATATATATATATATTGTAGCAGAGCGTCCCAGAGAGGTTGCAAGCTTTGGCCAATCATCAGATGTCAATGCGATCTCGCAGTGCATTATGGGGCGTTCCACGGCGCTCAATATTGCCACGAGCATCTCATAAAGTTCGCTATTCGGCGAACGGGTGAACATCCAATGTTTGCTTAAACATTGGGCCCATCCCTGCCCATCCCTGCCCCCCCTCCCACCCTGCTCAGGTGGCCTCTGCCGCTTACCGGAGCCGTCGGTATCGGCGGAGGTAATCGGTCCTGTCTCCATGCCTAACAGGACACGAGTGAGGGAAAGATGGCCCCCACCCGTGTCCATATCATTTTCAAATTACATTTAATTATTTATTTTTATTGCATTTTAGTGTAAATATGAGATCTGAGGACTTTTTGACCCCAGATCTCATATTTAAGAGGTCCTGTCATTCTTTATTTCTATTACAATGGTTGTTTACATTCCTTGTAATAGGAATAAAAGTGACACAATTTTTTTCTAAAAGAACAGTGTAAAAATAAAAATAAAAGGTAAAATAAATTTAAAAAAAACTGCGCCCCGTCCCGCCGAGCTTGCATGCAGAAGTGAGCGCATATGAGTATCAGCCGCATATGAAAATGGTGTTCAAACCACACATGTGAGGTATCGCCGCGATCGTTAGAGTGAGAGCAATAATTCTAGCCCTAGACCTTTTATGTAACTCAAAACATGCAACCTGTAGAACTTTTTAAACGTCGCCTATGGAGATTTTTAAGGGTAAAAGTTTGTTGTAAAAAAATAAAATTGGGCCAACTTTACTGTCTTATTTTTTTAATTGAAAAAAGTGTATTTTTTCCAAAAAATTTGCGCTTGTAAGACCACTGCGCAAATACAGTGTGACATAAAGTATTGCAACGACCAGCATTTTATTCTCTAGGGTGTTAGAAAAAAAATATATATAATGTAAACACCAAATCTCAGAAAGAGGCTCGGTCCTTAAGTGGTTAATGGGATTTTTTTTTTTACAATTTATATGTAGCAGAATACATATTGGCCTAAATTTTTGAAGGTAAAAAATATTGTTTGTTTTTTTTTTTTTTCAAAATTGACGTTCTTTTTTTTGTTTATAGCACCAAAAATATAAAAACGCAGTGGTGATAAAATACCACCAAAAGAAAGCTCTATATGTGGGGAAAAAATGACATACATTTTATTTAAGTACAGCAATGCACGTCAGTTAAAGTAACGCAGTGCCATATCGCACAAAATGGCCTGGTCATTAAGGGGGGTGAATCTTCCAGAGAAGCTTGCTCCTTGCAAAGCAGCATAACTCATTTGCCCTTTCTGCTTATTTCAACCCCCAACCACTTCGAGCCTGAGTTCTACTGTAGAGGGATTGCAAGTGTTTGATACGAAGATAAATTCAGGTGCTTACAGTGCATTCGGAAAGTATTCACAGCGTTTTCACTTTTTCCACATTTTGTTATGTTACAGCCTTATTCCAAAATGGGTTCAATTAATTATTTTCCTCAAAATTATACAAACAATACTATTAAAAAGATAAAAATGAAAGTACTTCTGTGCTACTATATAACCTAAATCATGTGACTAGTTGCTGCTTAATACAAAAAGGTGTTCCCACTAATGATATAAAATAAAAAGAATAGTGAAGCGCAACCACACCCAAATGTGAGGGCTGAATAAAATAAGTGGTAATTATCAAATTCATTATCAAAACATAAACACTTGGCAAAGAAATTTTAGTTCATATATAGTAATAACTGTTGCTAGTAGATTCAAAGGTGAATGATCATAAAATACAAAGTGAATCGCTCTTCATAGTGCACGTGTCTAAAGTCTTCATAAGTGACAATCCAAACTGTAGTGATTAAGCACACCACTGTATCCACCACCGGTCTCTATGTGCTCACCTCACACGGAGACCCACTATAGGGTCTAATGGCACCTTCCCCTCAGGGGTAACAATCCAGCAATCTGTAGTTCCTCTGACCTAATGGGACTTCTAATCTCTCAGGTGTAATTTCTCGTGGTGTCAAGTCATAAGGGTAGGAAAAGGCTCAACGGCGGAACCTGTGACATCATCGCACACATCCAGGAAGCAGTCCATGAGCCGCTGGGGATGTCTCAGTGATTGTCCAATTATGTTTTCCAAGCGTTTTACCTGCATGCACCAGGACAGTGCATCTGCAAATGTGAGTTTTATATACTGTGTTTTTAATAATTAGTCTTTTAAAGTGATAAAACACTATGTTGAGTCTTTTCCTACCCGTATGACTTGACACCACAAGGAATTCCACCTGAGAGATTGGAAGTCCCGTTAGGTCAGAGGAACTACAGATTGCTGGATTGTTATCCTTGAGGGGTAGGTGCCATAATACCCCATAATGACAACGTGAAAGAAGTTTGTTTGAAACTTTAAAAATAAAAATTGAAAAAAAACATATGTACACAAGTATTCACAGCCTTTGCGCAATACTTTGAAGCACCTTTGGCACCAATTACAGCCTCAAGTCTTTTTGAGTATGATGCTACAAGCTTGGCACACCTATTTTTGGGCAGTTACCTCTCAAGCACCATCAGGTTGGATGGGGAGTGTCGGTGCACAGCAATTTCTAGATCTCTCCAGAGATGTTCAATCAGGTTCAAGTCTAAACTCTGGCTGGGCCACTCAAGGACATTCACAGAGTTGGCCTATAGCCATTCCTTTGTTATCTTGGCTGTGTGCTTAGGGTCGTTGTCCTGTTGGAAGCCCCAGTCTGAAGTCCAAAGCGATCTGGAGCAGGTTTTCATCAAGGATGTACAATGCTGCATTCATCTTTCCCTCAATCCTGACTAGTCTCCCAGTTCCTGCCGCTGAAAAACAGCATGATGCTGCCACCACCATGCTTCATTGTAGGGATGGTATTGGTCAGGTAATGAGCGGTGCCTGGTTTCTTCCAGAGATGACACTTGCCATTCAGGCCAAAGAGTTTAATCTTTGTTCCATCAGACCAGAGAGTTTTGTTTCTCATGGTCTGAGAGTTCTTCAGGTGCCATTTGGCAAATTCCTGGCCGGCTGTCATGTGCCTTTTACTGAGGATTGGCTTCTATCTGGCCACTCTACCATACAGGCCTGATTGGTGGAGTGCTGCAGAGATGGTTGTACTTCTGGAAGGTTCTCTTCTCTCCACAGAGACATGCTGGAGCTCTGTCAGAGTGACCATCGGGTTCTTGGTCAGCTCCCTGACTAAGGCCCTTCTCCCCCGATAGCTCAGTTTGGCCGGGTGGCCTGCTCTAGCAAGAGTCCTGGTGGTTCCAAACTTCTTCCATTTACGTATGATGGAGGCCACTGTGCTCATTGGGACCTTCAATGATGCAGAACTTTTTCTGTACCCTTCCCCAGATCTGTGCTTCGATACAATCCTGTCTCGCAGGTCTACAGACTATTCTCTGGACTTCATAGCTGGGTTTGTGCTCTGACATGCACTATTAACTGTGGGACCTTTATATAGATAGGTGTGTGCCTTTCCAAATCATATCCAATCAACTGAATTTTCCACAGGTGGACTCCAATTAAGTTGTAGAAACATCTTAAGGATGATCAGTGGAAACAGGATGTGCCTGTGCTCAATTTTGAGTGTCATGGCAAAGGCTATGAATACTTATGTGATTTTTTTCGGTTTTTATTTTTAATTAATTTGCAAAGATGTCAAACAAACTTCTTTTACATTGTCATTATGGGGTATTGTTTGTAGAATTTTGAGGAAAATAATGAATTTTATCCATTTTGGAATTAGGCTGTAACATAACAAAATGGTGTAAAAAAAAAAAAAGTGCTGTGAATACTTCCCGGATGCACTGTACATTGCATAAAATATACAGTATATACTGTGTGTGTGTATGTATGTGTGTGTGTATATATATATATATATATATATATATATATATATATATATATATATACAGAGCTGCAATATTTTTGTCTTATATTTGCTTGGAATTTAGTTTTAACAGGATTTGACTTTGCTGGAGTACGAAGAACTTCATGAAATGTTTCCAGAGAAGTGTATTCAAATCAGCCTTTCCAAAAGTAGAAACAACTTCTGATTAAAATACATTTGTGGCAGGCTCACAATTGGATGTCTCCTTCTCTGGGGGTTTCCATACAATAGATAGCCTTTGCTGACTCAGAATTTACAGTACATGAATGCTTAGTACAATTTTAGTTGTTAATGCCAATCATAAGCATAAACAAAACTGAATGGAGGAATTATTTCTGAGTAAATGACAATTTCACATGGAAGACCTGTAAGAAAAAGTATTTCTACAGAAATAGTTAGTTTTTTCAAGAGAATTCTTTAGACCAGGGGTCTCTAAACTTTGCAAACAAAGGGCCAGTTTGTTGCCCTTCAGACTTTAGGAGGGCCAAACTGTGGCCAGCAGAAGTGCAAATTTCCCTGGCATCAGTTGGAGTAAACATCACTTCATTTTGGTATTTGGGGGGGGGGGGTGAGAGATAGTGTCCTATCGCTGGTATCATAGGCCTAGTGTCCCATTATTGGTGTCTGTGGGAGAACCGGTGCCCTAATGTTGTTGTCAGATGGCAGAATAGTGTCTTATATCTGTGGGAGGAATACTGCCACAAGACCGCAATGAAAGGGCCGCATCCGGCCCTCTGGCCTTAGTTTGGAGACCACTGCTTGAGACGATTGGGCTACATTTTTCCCAACATGCCTATGAAATGGATTGAAATTAAAAAAATTACATTGGAAAGAAGAGACTCTGGTGCAGTTGTTTTGTATTTTATTTTCAGTCATTTGAAATTCTTTGGTGCTGCTTGTGCTTTAGCTTTAGATATAACCAGAAATATGTTGAGTGGGATGAAAAGGGCAAAATAAATCAAGAAAAAAACAGTGCCAGGTGTTATAGTGTAATCTCTGCCTCATCCTAATGTCATACTGTACAAATTTAAGAAGGTATGCCAGCAATGTTATTCATTGCTGCCAAATAGTTTTTTCTGCAAGCATAACATAGATCTTAATTGTATTACAAATACAGTATACAAGTAATGCATACTGAGGTGATAGTTTACATTTTCCTAACTGTATTTACACTCACATTAAAAGGAATTTAAAATCTCATATGATTATGACATCAGGGTCACATGACATCAAAACTTCCTACTTCCGGAAAGACATGATGACGTCACCTGGCTCCGGCCTTATGAGTTACATCACTCGACCTGTGACTTAGAGGAAAATCGAGAACCCCCATGCCATTTTTTGTGGGGTCTCCCTTACAGTCCATACCAGACACCCATCTAGGATAAGTTTTTGGTATAGATTAGGGGAATCCCCAGCTGCTTTTTTTTTTTTTTACAAACTGGAAATGTCCTTTTAGCTGCTAGCAATTTAAATGGTATTTTTTTTTTCTTTCTAAATGTCACTACAGATGTGGCACTTCACAGGCCCTTTGAAGGCATCCCCCAAGCATGTTATTTAAAGGAATTGTGTATCCATTTTGTTAAAAAAAAAAAAAAAAAAAGGAATTGTGTATTTTAAATCTTGCCATTTACCCCTTAAAAGAGCTGCTACCCTCCTGAATGTTTTTTTTTTTTTTTGCATTGGCACTTGTCACCCCTGGCAGTGCCCAACTTCACATACCCTTTGTTTGACAACCCCTTGCCTATTCGCTTTAAAAATGGACAAACTTGATTTTCAAGATTCACCTCCCTTGAACTTCAGTGAGGTTTGCATTAAAGTTTACAGTTTGCAGATTTTTAGACTTGTTTGACAAACCTGCCCTCAAATTGAACAAAAGCAGATTCACTCATCACTAATTTTAAGATACTTGAAACTGTATGTCATCCTATTAGCATGGTTAATACAGCACACTGTGTAATGTAATCAGTCGGAAGAGGCTATGAATTGTTCACTGCACTGATTTTGTCTCATCTATTTTTAGGTAATGTTAAAAAATAAAAAAATAAAACACTTTAGAGAACATGTCCCATTGGATAATTCCTTCCCGATTTAGGATCAGGAGGGTAAAAACAGCCTGACATTTGTATACCATATTTACTGTATGTTATTAAAGCGTCAACAATACTTTCTATATAATTGAATACATACATTCATATTGGCAATTACATTTTCCTTCCTCTGCCTGGATATACAGCAGAAGCCATTATTATTTGCAAATGTCAGACTCAATGCCATGCCAATGACATTAAATTCCTTTTTACTGTTAATTAGTGAATAAACCAGATTATTTACCATCATTACCCATTGATTAGTGGTGTGATTTCTAGTCACATTTCATTTTAAGCCACTTGTCATTTCAATAATTCTCAATTTGACTGCAGATTAATTTGAAAACCTTGGCAAAGGCATACCATACTGAACTGTAGGGAAGACACATCTTAGGAATAATGAAAAACAAGCTAATAAAAGAATCTACTAGTTGCAAAAAATGTAAAGGCGTTAATGGCAATTCATAAAGCTATAAAGCATGCAATGTAATGATAAAAAAAATGTCTGCCAACATGAACATATAAGTTACAGAAAAATAAATATAAACAAGGTTTTCTTTTTGTTTTTTTTAACACGTTAACAAACAATAGTTATTTACATCAAGGTGATCCCTTTCAACTATGCAGACTATGCATTCCTTTAACAGAGGTGTAGCTTGAAGTTTGTGGGCCCAGATGCAAAAGTTGACCTGGGGCCCCCACTACCACCTGCCGTTTCTACCGCACAACAATATACTCCCACTATGCGCCAAGATACTCCAAGAGCCTAAATAGTTATTTCAGATCTTCATGTACATAATTTACATAATGCAAGGGTCATTTCCATCCTGGATCAGAGACACAGTGTTTACCACCGCTGGTCGGCTGGAACTTCCACCTGCAGCTGTCTTTACTCCCAGGATTCATCCTGCTGGATTTTATGGATTCATTATTATGCCTGTTCTCACTTCCATCCAAGTGTTTTTAACTCTTCCTTGTCATTAAAGTGTTTTATTACTGCACTTAGAAGTGCCTTCTTTGCAATCTTTCCTCCTGCCTTCCATGCGGAGCTGTCCTGCTGCCGATGTCAGCCTTCTGTCTCCCACCATCCATGCAGAGCTGTCTTGCCGCCTGACGCACATGTGGAGCTGTCCTGCTGCCGATGTCAGCCTCCTGCCATCCAGGCAGAGCTGTCCTGCCGCCAATGTCACCTCTAGACTGATGTGTTTCGTGCGTTCTGCCCTGTGTAGATAGGAAATTAGAGAGAGCTATGTCACTGCTGGACTGAAGGATGTGGGGGAAGCCAAGGATGATATGAAGGGGGGCCGAGGACAGGAATCTGATATAAAGGAGGGGGAGCTGAGGACAGGAATTTAAAGGGAGTGGGGTTGGAATGAGGACAGGAACGTGAAGGGGGGGCTGAGGACAAGAATGTAAAGGAGCACGGGGCTGATATAAAGGGGGCAGTGATGTGAAGGGGGGTTGAAGACACTGCTGTAAAGGGGGGGACTGTGATGTAAAGGGGTGATCTTGATGCAAAGGGGACAGAACTGTCCGGTGAGGGGGGGCTGTGATGCAGAGGGGGGATTGTGATGTGTAGGGGGGCTGAGAACACTGTTGTAATGATAAGATTGTGGTGTTAAGGATCTGAGGCTAGGTTTATATCATTACTACCTGTGTTCTGCGTGTAGGCAGCCCATTTACTCATTTAAATGGGCTGTCTTGCATGCAGAAACACAGAAAAAGGAGTGCCGGACCCTTTTTTTATTTTTTTATTGCACTGCACCAAGCTGGTTTGGCACTCACAAAAATGTGCAGCGTTTGTTGATGCTTCAAGTTGCCATTAGGAATCAAACATGCGATTCGGACCTCTGCTGAAAGAAAATCTCAGTGATTGGACCTCCGGGAATTTTAATTCAATACCCCTGCTCTATATTCTACGATCATCTTCACTCCATCCTCTGTATTCTCCCATCATCTTCATCCTCTATATAAGGGATATGCAATTAGAGGACCTCCAGCTGTTGCAAAACTACAAGTCCCATCATGCCTCTGCCTCTGGGTGCCATGCTTGTGGCTGTTAGAGTCTTGCTTTGTCTCATGGGACTTGTAGTTCTGCAACAGCTAGAGGTCCGCTAATTGCATATCCCTGCTCTATATTCTACGGTCATCTTCACTCCATCCACTGTAATCTACCATCATCTTCACTCCATACTCTGTAGCTCAAAGTGTTTGACTCCACCAATACCCACCAATGGTGAGTAGAATTTCCGGTTTAAACCTAACTAGCCTTAAACCCATGTTATCCCCTGTGTGAGCCAGTGGTGTATGCAAAGGAGAGAAGGGAGCACCAAAAACAGATAGGACATAGGAACCTATGGGTGATGTCACCATTCCAGGCTTTAACGGCCATTGTCAGGCGCTCTCTCCTCTCCCCTGCAGCCATCGCTTACTAACACAGTGAATCATGTGACCAGACCAGAGTGAGCTGAGAATAGGTAAGTCCATGGGCTATGGGGCACAAATGACTTGCCTTGCCCCGGGTGCTGACAACCCACGCTATGCCATGGTTGCAGTAGATCTTCTGCTCCCAATTACTTTGTTTAGATTACTGATTAATTTCCCAGGAAGAGAATCCGATCTGTTCACAAATGCCCTGTCCTGGGTGGAGGCACTGGCACCTTTATTATCAAACTTATTCTTCCACTTTGTGAAGGTTCTGAATCTTATTTTTTTCTTATTTACCTACAGGTTTAGCGCAATATCCTGTTTGAGAAGGTTCCAATGCCACAACACAGCTCCTGCCAGTGAGAAACTCTGTTCCAGGCTGGTTGGACAACAGATGGAGGATCTCCCCATAACTATAGATCCAGAGGCGTAACTAGAACCTTCAGGGCCCCGGTGCAAGAAACCATGAAGGGCCCCCGGTCCCCCAGGGCTACCCAGCCCCATGCTTCAGGGGGCCCATGTGCCAGGAGGAGCGGCGGGTGCGGCATATAGAGGGACCAATTCCCCCACCACCACCTCTGCCTCTTACTGATCCCATCCCCCCACCACCACCACAGATCTCATCCCTATCCCATGGGGGAAATAGGGATGAGATCGGTGGTGGTGGTGGGGGGGGGGTCGGTAAGAGGCAGAGGTTGGGATCAGTTGCACTTACAATTTGTCACTTACTTTGTCAGTCGATTCCTTCCCCTTAAGTATTACTCCCGTGCCTCCAGGGATGCTCCTGTGTCATGGGGTCTCCTGCAGAGGGGAGAGCTCCTCCCCTCTCCACTCCATTGGTGTCAGTTGGCCAGCTGAGTTTCTCTTCCAGCGTCCGCCTCCCTGCATGGCTTTCCTTTCCAGAGATAGCAGCCTTTCCTCAGTGGCCAGAAGGCGAACAACCCCCCAGCTGCGGAACGAAGGGACAGCCAGAATGGTGGAGAATGGGCGGACGGGCCCCCCTGACAGTGGAGAAAAGGTGGGTGGGAAGAAGGGGCAGGCGGGCAACTCTTACAGTGGAGAACGTACGGGCGGGCCCCCTGACAGCGGAGAACATGTGGGCATGCCCCTGACAGTGGTGAAGGGGCGGGTGGGTCCCCGCACAGCCGCGGAACTCCAGAGCCCAGTCGCAAATGCAACTGCTGCGACCCTGGTAGTTCTGCCACTGTAGAGATTTTGTCTTCAGGTCTCTGATACAGACAGATGTCCCAAAATCCCGAGGGGCATCTGCAACTGAACATTGCTGCAAAATTCATCTGGGGGTAGCTCTGTTAATAACTAGATATACCCAGATATATGTGCACAACTCGACCAAGAACTCCTATCCGGCCTTTTGCTGATAATACCTGTTCATTGGATGTATGTACTGTTATTAATCTCAGATGCAGTGTAGTTCTGCTTTAAACAGAAGTTTAAAAACTCTATAAAACAATGAAAATAAAATCAACCTAAACTGTTACAGAGGACAGTGTGGTGCACAATGAATCGATTTGATTGCTAGGAATATTTTTGTGTGACAGCTCTACTGCAGATAATACTGCATGCTGATTGATGAAGTTGTGTTATTACTACACTTACTATATTCAATACTGAATCATTGTCAATTCAATACGGATCAGTTTTAATTCAACACTGATCATTGACATTGTCTTGTCAATCGAACACTGGAGTTGCCACACAACAGAGGGTAAATACTGGCTGATTAGACAGTAGCCTCATTTGGTGCTATGATTCATCAATTTACAGGCATTGTTTTGAGAGTCAGTGAATCTGTATTGCTGAAGAGCCTGATGTAATATGTTTAGAGAGTTAACAAATGAAAAGTAAAATAAAAATAGAACAATGGCAGATGGATTGTTGCGTTATGAAGCCCACATAATCTTGGAAATAGAATATAAAGCAGGGTACTCATAACAGTAATCATCACTGTGGGATTAAACACTGTGTTGTTTAGTCTCTCCTTGTACTGTGCCTTTTATTCTAAGAGTGTCAAATCTCTCTATTGCCTTTAAATAAGTATACTCTTTACCATGGTAACACCATTCCTGTATCCTGTAGATGGAAAAATAATGAAAGGAAAAAATAATCATCTGTAGCTCAGAACATACTGGACCCGGGCCTTTTATTTCCTGAAATACAATGGCACCCTGAGGTTTCTTTCTTTACTTTGTATTCATTGTTCGGCCTGTCTTTGTTGTTTGTCTGTATTATGTTTATTCTTCTACACTAGTTGTTTGGCTCTTATGCAACTGTTGATTATAATATTATATTAATAAGAATAGTTTCAATGGATTTCATAAATTACTAGTTTTTGAGTTGCAATTTTAAAGATTATTATGCTTTCACAGGTAGGGTAGTAAATTATATCAACACATACCGGTATGTATTCTTTTAAAATATGTGTATATTTGTATTAAGACCCATTCACACTTGTCTGTAAATCATACCATTTTTACTGCATGAAAAGCATTTCAATAGAAATCTCATTCAGTTATTTGTGGCTACTTCACATCTATACGCCATAATTGGTCCATTTCACTAAAAAGTGTTGACATGTTTTGACTTGCCAGCATTTTTTTTCCATTAAACCTGATTTACTAAAAATTTTAGCAAGCTGATGATGGCATAGGCAATTTTTTTGGCGCACGCAAACAGATGAGCAAAAGTATGTGCTTGAACATTAGCATGCAATAAGTGCACATATGCTTTATTAGTACACATTTGCTTGGCTTTTTCCTTTGTTTAGTTCTCTGTTTTGTTTACAAAGCATTAATGACCTGCAGACTTTCTAAATATAGCATGGTTTTGATTTGTCTAGTTTTAATTGGATTTCCAAGAAAGGTACGCTCTGTCCGTGTTATCTTGGGCAACAATAAATATAGGCTTCTAGATTAGTAAATGCATTATCTGTTCTCTTGGTGCCATTATGACTGTCTTTAGAATGATGCAGATGATCCACATGTAAAAATATTAGTTTATAGTAATGTTCATAGCAGGTCTTTCTAAAGGTGCCCAAACATTTGCAGATGCAGACTAAACCTGGCCATAGTTGGACCGGAATTTGGCTGGTTCAGCGGGGACCAGCCAAATTTGTATCCATGCATGGCAGTCCTTGTCCGACAGAAGTCAGCCGCTAGACGAAAACTTTGAAATCAGTGGCTGCAGACAATCAACTGTAACTTGACAAGGTTTTTTGAGCTGTCCCATGGCTAATTCCCTGAAATGCCTTGACTGAAGATTTCTGCAGGTGCTTTATAGACACTGGGGTCCCTGGTCTGAATCCTGGTCTCCTGGAGTACTATCTGCATGAAGTTTGTATGTTCTCCCTGTGCTTGTGTGGGTTTCTTCTGGGTTCTCACAAACTCCAAAGACATGTTGTCAAACTTATATGTGTGTGCACGTATGTTAGTACGTGAAATGCCGCGTACACACGAAGGGACAATCCCGCGGGATTATCCTCTGGACTGAAGTCCAGCGGATAATCCCCTCGTGTGTGGGCGCCGGCGGACTTTTTGGCGCCAAAGTCCGGCGGACCAAAGTTTTAAGTTTGGTTTTAAAATTATCCGCTGGACTTGGCAGTCCAGCGGACAATCCCGCCGTTAGTGGGCAAGTCCGCGGGACTTTTGAAATGAACGGACTTGCCGCTCATCGGCAAGTCCGTTCATTTAGCACGTGACTTCAGGTTACGTAGCTAGCGTAGGCAGTTACTGCCGCCGCGCTAGCTCCGTGACCTGGCATGGATTTAAAGGGAATCCCCACGCCGAAAAAACGGCGTGGGGGTTCCCCCCAAATCCATGTCAGACCCTCATCCGAGCACGCAGCCTGGCAGGCCAGGAAAGGGGTGGGGACGAACGAGCGCCCCCCCCCTCCTGAGCCGTACCAGGCCGCGTGCCCTCAACATGGGGGGTGCCCTGGGGAAAGGGGGGCCGTGCGCCCCCCCCCACCCCAAAGCACCTTGTCCCCATGTTGATGAGGACAAGGGCCTCTTCCCGACAACCCTGGCCGTTGGTTGTCGGGGTCTGCGGGCGGGGGCTTATCGGAATCTGGGAGCCCCCTTTAATAAGGGGCCCCCCAGATACCGGCCCCCCACCCTATGTGAATGAGTATGGGGTACGATGTACCCCTACCCATTCACCTAAGGTGTAAAATGTAAAGTAAAAAAAAACACCCACACTTTTGAAAAAATAGTTTATTGCACTGCTCCGGGGGTCTTCTTCCGTCTTGGGGGTCTTCTCGCCGGACTCCCCCGCCATTTACCAAGCTCTTTTACCGAGCGGGGGAAGTCCGGCTACCTTCTTCGTCGTCGCCGCCGTCTGGGGGTCTCGATCCGCCTTCGGGGGTCTTCTTCCGTCTTGGGGGTCTTCTCGCCGGACTCCCCCGCCATTTACCAAGCTCTTTTACCGAGCGGGGGAAGTCCGGCTACCTTCTTCGTCGTCGCCGCCGTCTGGGGGTCTCGATCCGCCTTCGGGGGTCTTCCGGGGGTCTCTTCTGTTCTTGCGGCGGTCGTCGTCTTCCGCGCCGCCGGCGCCTTGTCCTTCTTCTTGTCCTTCTTCTTGTTCTTCTTCTTCCGATGTTGACCCGACGCTCTCTCTGCCCGGAATGCCTGTGCCGCTCTGCGCTGAGACTTATATAGGGACATGGGGGACAGGGTCACATGCACATGTCACATGGTGACCCCGCCCCCTTGTGTTTTTACAGTCCCGGAGGATGCTGGGACTGTGACATCGCAAGGGGGCGGGGTCACCATGTGACATGAACATGTGACCCTGTCCCCCATGTCCCTATATAAGTCTCAGCGCAGAGCGGCACAGGCATTCCGGGCAGAGACAGCGACGGGTCAACATCGGAAGAAGAAGAACAAGAAGAAGGACAAGAAGAAGGAGAAGGCGCCGGCGGCGCGGAAGACGACGACCGCCGCAAGAACAGAAGAGACCCCCGGAAGACCCCCGAAGGCGGATCGAGACCCCCAGACGACGGCGGCGACGACGAAGAAGGTAGCCGGACTTCCCCCGCTCGTGAAAGAGCTAGGTAAAAGAGCAGAAGAGAGCGGAGGAGTCCGGCGAGAAGACCCCCAAGACGGAAGAAGACCCCCGGAGCAGTGCAATAAAATATTTTTTCAAAAGTGTGTGTGTTTTTGTACTTTACATTTTACACCTTAGGTGAATGGGTAGGGGTACATCGTACCCCATACTCATTCACATAGGGTGGGGGGCCGGGATCTGGGGGCCCCCTTATTAAAGGGGGCTCCCAGATTCCGATAAGCCCCCGCCCGCAGACTCCGACAACCAACGGCCAGGGTTGTCGGGAAGAGGCCCTTGTCCTCATCAACATGGGGACAAGGTGCTTTGGGGTGGGGGGGCCGCACGGCCCCCCTTTCCCCAGGGCACCCCCCATGTTGAGGGCACGCGGCCTGGTACGGCTCAGGAGGGGGGGGCGCTCGTTCGTCCCCACCCCTTTCCTGGCCTGCCAGGCTGCGTGCTCGGATGAGGGTCTGACTTGGATTTGGGGGGAACCCCCACGCCGTTTTTTCGGCGTGGGGATTCCCTTTAAATCCATGCCAGCTTGCGGAGCTAGCGCGGCGGCATTTACTGCCTACGCTAGCTACGTAACCTGAAGTTACGTTCGAAATGAACGGACTGCTCCGTGTGTGGGCAAGTCCGTTCATTTTCAAAAGTCCCGCGGACTTTTGGCCGGCGGATTATCCGCTGGAGAAGTCCGTGCGTGTGTGGGCAAGTCCACACCCTCGGAAAGTCCAGCGGACCTAGCTGGAAAGTCCCGCGGGATTGTCCGCTGGACTAGGTCCGCCGGCAAAAGTCCCTACGTGTGTACGAGGCAAAAGAGGGACCTTCTTGAGAGCAGGGCCTGATATGTATGTACAGTTTGTAAAGCGCTGTGTAAATTGTTAGCACTATAAAAATATAAATACCGTAATAAACAAATAAATAGAAAATAAACTGAGCTGCCATCTAAATTCTTTCATGTATTAAAAATGGAAATCTAAGTGCCACACTACTGCTAAGAGGTCCAGATACTAGTGTATTCCAATAAAAGTAAAATGGGACAATCAAAAAGTATCCAATAGGTTTCAGGGTTCCAAAGACACCCTCTTCATTAGGGCTAGAAAAAGCATAAGGACATCTCCATACCAATCAGTGTTGCCAACCGTCCGTGTTTTTACGGACAGCCCGTAAAAATGGGGCTATTTTTTCATGTCAGTGAAAATCCGTTAATAAAAAAAAAATGTTGCAGTGTGTGTATATTGTGTCTGTATAGTGTGTGTATATTGTGTCTGTATAGTGTGTGTATATTGTGTCTGTATATTGTGTCTGTATAGTGTGTGTATATTGTGTCTGTATAGTTTGTGTGTATATTGTGTCTGTATAGTGTGTGTATATTGTGTGTGTATAGTGTGTGTATAGTGTGTGTGTATATTGTGTCTGTATAGTTTGTGTGTATATTGTGTCTGTATAGTTTGTGTGTATATTGTGTCTGTATAGTGTGTGTATATTGTGTCTGTATAGTTTGTGTGTATATTGTGTCTGTATAGTTTGTGTGTATAGTGTGTGTATATTGTGTCTGTATAGTGTGTGTATATAGTGTGTGTATATTGTGTCTGTATAGTGTGTGTATATTGTGTCTGTATAGTGTGTGTATAGTGTGTGTATATTGTGTCTGTATAGTTTGTGTGTATAGTGTGTGTATATAGTGTGTGTATAGTTTGTGTGTATATTGTGTCTGTATAGTGTGTGTATATTGTGTCTGTATAGTTTGTGTGTATAGTGTGTGTATATTGTGTCTGTATAGTGTGTGTGTGTATATTGTGTCTGTATAGTTTGTGTGTACTGTTTGCTCATAAAATAATTGATTATGTGTTGTGCTTGATGGTCTTGAGGTGTTTATTCATATATTTTTATCTGAATAAGTAGTAGTGAGCACATTTTGGTCCCCTGTAGCATATTCGCAGTCTCTGACCGTCCCCTGTAGCATATTCGCAGTCTCTGACCGTCCCCTGTAGCATATTCGCAGTCTCTGACCGTCCCCTGTAGCATATTCGCAGTCTCTGACCGTCCCCTGTAGCATATTCGCAGTCTCTGACCGTCCCCTGTAGAATGTCCACAGTCTCTGACCCTCTCCTTTTTGGGATGTCCGCAGTCTCTGACCGTCTCCCTATATTAGTAACCCCCCTTACCTTAGTGTATTCACTGTACAGAAGGTGGACTCTAGTCACCAGAGTGCCCCCCACAGTGCCAGTAAAAAATTGGTGCCGTTTGTAAATTTTTGGCATCCTGCCAGTAAATTTTGCGTCGGAGGGTTGGCAACTCTGATACCAATACAATATCAATATAATATCCCCTTTTCAGGGTCATAGTTAAAACCAAAATATCCAATAGCCTTATAGTATAGTGTCTTTGGTTTTAATATTCAGCTATGGGGGAATGGTACCAGCTGATTGGAGAAAAGCCAAGGTAGCACCAATATTTAAAAAGGGCCCAAAATACATCCCTGGAAATTGTAGACCAGTTAGCCTAACATCAATAGTATGCAAGCTCTTGGAGGGGATGATAAGGGACTATATACAAGATTTTAGTAATTAGCACGGTATCATTAGCAGTAATCAGCATGGATTCATGAAGAATCATTCTTGCCAAACCAATCTATTAACCTTCTATGAGGAGGTGAGTTGCCATCTAGATAAAGGAAGGCCCGTAGACATGGTGTATCTGGATTTTGCCAAAGCATTTGACACAGTTCCCCATAAATGTTTACTGTACAAAATAAGGTCCGTTGGCACTGACCATAGGGTGAGTACATGGATTTAAAACTGGCTACAAGGGTGAGTTCAGAGGGTGGTGATAAATGTGGAGTACTCGGAATGGTCATGGGTGGGTAGTGGGGTCCCCCGGGGTTCTGTGCTGGGACCAATTTTATTTAATTTGTTCATAAACGACCTGGGGGATGGGGTAAACAGTTAAATATCTGTATTTGGGGATGATACTAAGCTAAGCAGGGCAATAACTTCTCCGCAGGATGTGGGAACCTTGCAAAAAGATCTGAACAAATTAATGGGGTGTACTACATGGCAAATGAAATTTATTGTAGCTCATGGCCAGGCTTTTTTAAGCAGTGTGCACCTGCTGTCTCTGGTCAGTGGTGTAGCATGGGGGCGGTAGCCGGGCTATGGCCCCAGGCGCAAAATTTAGAGGGACGCTGTCCCAAGTATGCTGCCCTTGATGTCATGTCAGGTTCCGTGGCGGTGGGAGTGTGGCGGCATTCTCCGGGTGCAAGATGAGAATAGGTAAGTCTACGGATTAAGGGACGCAAATTACCTGCTTTGCCCCAGGCGCTGACAACCCACACTACGCCACTGGGCAGGGGTGTATGTTCTATGCCTACATACTTTTGCTAATCGGGGTCCCTCGTTTCCATGTCAAAAAGTTGTGAGGTATGCTCTTCTACTTCATTGATCTTCCTGCCCTTAAGTAACTGCCTGCCCATATATGAGGTATATTTACTTCTATGTAGTGCATGGGGAGAAGGGGGAAACGTTGTGCGGACCCACACATTACCCTCCCACTTAGCCAGAGTGTATCAGGAAATAAAAATGCTATTGATGTCTCAGGTAATTTTACATTTGTTTTTTGGTGCAATTATACATTTTATGATAAGTAACAGATCATAGGTAATATGAAGATAGGTAGAAGGGTTGGGAGATTTGGTATTGGTATTCTAGAGATCAGCTTTAAAAACAAAAGTACAGAAATGCTCTAAATTTGAGAGTAAATTAAGTTTTTAAATGACCTGAAAAAGGAGAAATTGCCTGAAAAGATTTATTTTACAGCTTCTCAGAATAGCTGAGTGTGGAAAAATGTGCTTTGTATAGAAGCTCTCATTATTGCACAAAGACATTTTCCAACATGCAATCAGTGACTGTAGAAGATTGAAAGATCAAAGTATCACTTATGCATCAATGCCAGCAATTAGTGAGAATCATGACTTGGTCTTTGAGTGAGTCTTGCAAGAATGAGCAGATAACTCCCTGCCCATGATTTTCAGGTCTACTCATCTATGGCTGCCCTTAAGACATTTTAACTCTACAGTTTCCTAACAACTTCATACAACAATATAAAGTCATAAAGCATGAGTGAAAAAAAAAATTGAGGAAAGCTTTAGCACTCTGTTAAGGCCTCTTTAGCTAATTAAATTATGTTATTAAATCTTGCTGATGGACGGTGTCACAAGAAACTGGCAAAGATTTGCCCTTTCAAGTATTAGGCCTCTTTCACATGGGGCGGATCAGTGCTGATGTGCCCCGTGGATATCCGCTTGCTCAGCGGGGATCGCCGGAGTGATCTCCGCTGAGCAGGAAGATGACAGGTCCGTCTCTGCACACTGCGCAGGGACGGACCTGTCAGAGCGCCGCTCTCCCCTATGGGAGATCGGGTGACGACGGACCGTAGAGTCTGTCGTCATCCCATCCGATCCGGTGACGGATGGAAAAATTGCTTTTTCCTCCGTCACACTTTTTCGGATCGGAGCAGGTCGGAGCGGGTCGGATGTCAGCGGACATGTCACCGCTGACATCCGACGCTCCATAGACCTCTATGGAGAATCCGTTCAGGTCCGTCTGAAAAACTGACAGGCAGATCTGAACGGATCGGTCGTGTGAAAGAGGCCTTACAAACCTAAAATAATAACAATTGTGATTTTTAACCACTTCGTTACAGGGCATTATTACACCCTTCCTGCCCAGACCAATCTTTAGCTTCCAGCACTCTCACACTTTGAATGCCAATTACTCAGTCATTCAACACTGTACCTGTGACGAAACGCTCCCACACTCCTCTCGAGTGCTTTCGTCATATACCACTTCCTCCCAGTCTGAATATGGATCTCAGATATTCCAACCGCTCCCAAGCACTAAACGAGACAAGACTTGCTTAGTGCTAAAAATGGACTGATTTATTAGAACCAAAATGACAGTATTTATAATAAAGTAGAAGAGGAGATCCCCCCCCCTCCTGCTCATATTACTCTAACAATACACCTGTAACAAATTAACAAAAATCGAATTAACTAATCCCTTTAAGCAGCCGATGTGACTCTGTGCCCATCAGGATTTCACTACAGGTCAGACTTGTTGTCACTGAGCTTCACACACCTGTCTGTTGTCTTGTATAATGCAAATGAGGCTAATCTGTCTTGACACAGATTCTAAAGAGTATTTCACCTATTGTTGTATGTGCTAATTAACACTGCAATTGAATCTGACTAGCACAGATTATTGATGGTTGGGGTTCTCCTTCACCCTGTGCCCCTTTTAGTCCTCTCAAAAAGCCTGTGTCCCGGCTAGTTCTGTCACAGTACCCAAATAAAATTTTTATTATTTATTTTTTTTTATACAAATAAACTTTTTCTTTTGGTGGTATTTAATTACCACTGGGTTTTTTATTTTTTTGCGACATAAGTGAAAAAAGGAGCGAACATTTTAAAAATAAATAACACCTTTTTTTTTTTAGTTTCCATTATAACATTTTGCAAATAAGTAATTTTTGTTCATAAATTTGGGCCAAAATTTATACTGCTCCATCTCTTTGGTAAAAATAACCCAAATTAGTGGATATTATTTAGTCTCTGTGAAAATTATAGAGTCTACAAGCTATGGTGCAAATCATTGAAAATTGATCACACCTGATGCACTGACAGCCATTTCATTTCTTGAGGCCCTGAAATGTCAGGAAAGTACAAATACCCCCCAAATGACCCCTTTTTGAAAAATAGACAGTCAAAGGTATTTAATAAGAGGCATGGTGAGTTTTTTGAAGTTGTAATTTTTTCCCACAATTCTTGGGAAAATTAAGAATTTTTTTTTTTTTTTTCACAAAATTCTCATAATAACAAGTTATTTCTCACACACAGCATATGCATACTTCCAATTACACAGCCTGGCCACACAGAGAGGTCCAACATGCAGGGAGCACCATCAGGGGTTCTAGGAGCATAAATTACACCTCTAACCAGGACAATAGAATTACCCACAAATTGATCCCATTTTGGAAAACAAACACCCCAACGTATATTCTATGAAGCATTATGAGTCTTTTGAACGGTTAATTTTTTTTACACAAGTCTTCAGAAAACGTGGAAAGAAAATGAAAATATTCTTTTTTTTTTTTACACAAAGTTGTCAGTTTATAAGATATTTCTAACACATGGCATGTATATAGCAAAAATTACACCCCAAACCACATTCTGCTACTCCTCCTGAGTATGGCGATACCACATGTGTGAGACTTTTACACAGCCTGGCCACATACAGAGGCCTAACATTGAAGTAGTACCGTCAGGCGTTCTAAGAGCATAAATTACATATCTCATTCCTACCTATCATACTTTTGAAGGTCTTTGAGCACCAGGACAGTGGAATTACCCACAAAATTACCCCATTTTGGAAAGCAAACACCCCAACGTATATTCTATGAGGCATGGGCTGCAGATAGGTACTCGGGTACTCTAATGGGCTGGTGACAGGTACTCGGGTACTCTGATGGGCTGGTGACGGGTACTTGGGTACTCAGATGGACTGTGATAGGTACTCAGGTACACGGGTACTCAGATGAACTGTGACAGGTACTCGGGTACTCAGATGGACTGTGACAGGTACTCAGGTACTCAAATGAACTGTGACAGGTACTCGGGTACTCAGATGAACTGTGACAAATACTCGGGTAATCAGATGGACTGTGACAGGTACTCGGATGAACTGTGACAGCTACTTTGATGGGTGGTGACAGGTACTTTGATGTCTGATGACAGGTCCTCTTTATTAGGGGGGCAATCAGAGTGATTGGTGTACACTGTAAGTGGTAGCGAGATGTTACCGCAATCTCCTTCTCACACATGATCGGTGTGTGAGGAGGAGAACCCGGTAACTTCTTGTTACCACGATTTGTTGACATTCTGTGACCGGCGCTGATTGGACACAGCCGGTCACATGGTAAAGAGACAATTTCATTGGCTCTTTACTACGATCGGGTGTGGGCTGTGTCAGGGTGACAAGCCTAGTCCCCGATCACCATTCTGCGTGCGCCCTAGAGGCACGCACGAGCGCTGTGCACGTGGACAGTACATGTGACCAGCTGTGATTGGACACAGCCAGTCACATGGTAAAGAGACATTTTTTATTGGCTCTTTACAGGGATGCGGGATGGGCTGTGTCCGAGGGACACACCTCATCCCCGATCGCCAAGATGCGGGACCTCAGGGGCCCGCAGGAGCAGCGAGAAGCCGAGGACATTATGTGACGCCCGCCCAGGATGGGAGATCCCATCTAGGGACGTCATATGACTATGGCCCGGTATTGAAGTGGTTAAAGTTTAAATACAGGTCATAAATAAAATAAATAAATAATAAATAATGGAACTGGCAGAATTTCTGGAACTTGACAGCTCCAATAGTTGCCTAGTGATTGGCCCAGTGCTGTTACATGGGGCCAAAGACAAACTCCATAGTTCTGTGCGAGCTCTAACAAGTCAGAAACTTACAGGGCTTTTTTACCCAAGCTGAACAGGGTGGAATTGAAGAGAAGTACTGGGGCGGTAGTGAATTAAGGGAACCATTTTGGTCACTTTTATTTCAGAAATTTACTTAAATTTAGAAGTTAGCGTGGTTCTAAAGGCAGAAAGAAGGTTTTTTATCTTAATGCTGTCTATGCATTAAGAGAAAAAAACCTTCTGTGTTCAGCAGCCCCCCTCAGCCCCCCTAATACTTACCTGAGCCCCATCTCGATCCAGCAATGTTGCACGAGAGCCTCGGCTGTCCGGCACTCTCCCTCCTCATTGGCTGAGACAGCAGCAGGCGCCATTGGTTCCCGCTGCTGTCAATCAAAGTCAGTGGGCCAATTAGGAGAGAGATGGGCAGGGCAGAGTCATGGCTCCGTGTCTGAATGGACACACAGAGCAGCGGCTCAGGTGCTTGCTCTGGGGGCACTTGGCAGGAGGAAGGGTCCAGGAATGCCGGCGGGGGACCCGAGAAGAGGAGAATCTGGTCTCTCTGTGCAAAACCACTGCACAGAGCAGGAAAGTATAACATGTTTGTTTTTTTAACAAAAAAAAAACAAGACTTTAATATCACTTTAAAGTTATTTGAGAAAAAACACACATATATGTGCTGTCTGCCAACCAGCTCATAGCTGTTCTGAACAGGATGCAGCATAAAGCAGTAAGACAATAGCACTCTGTGACCATAAATTATAAACGTTCATATACAGTAGTACTAAGCAGTACATATATTACCTGTATATGCATTGAGCATTTATACTTGCTCTCATGCTTCTGTTAAACAAAACTTTCCTGGTTGTCTATTGCAATCTAACAGCTAACAGGTATTCTGCGATACACATCTATGTTACAAAATGTATTACAATACAAAGTTTTTTTACGTTTTTTAATAAAATGCAGAGATTTTTAGGAGGTTGATTTAAGATGTATTCAAAGGGAACCCATTGTTTACTACACCATTAAAATCAGTGTGTAAGCCATCTGCTAAACTTGCAACGCAAATCCAGATAACGGATTTTTATGAAAACAGCCAAGTCAAAGTCTCTGATGAATATATTAGCAAACTATTACTATGCCGATAATTAGATCCATAGGGGTTAATTTCTGAAATTCTGTTGAGTGTGAATGTGCAGAACTATAATAAACACCACATTCCCACGTGGAAGACGCTGATTCTAAATGTCCCTTTTCATATTATGCATTCCCCCTATTGGTGTCTAATAATTAAATTAAAACTTGGAAATTCAAAGAGCTACAATTTTAATGCAAAGAAAGTCTAAATTTACCAAGGAATGTATAGTTTTGCAAAGCAAGTAGATATACCGTATTTATCGGCGTATAACACGCACCCCAAGTTTAGGAGGGAAGTTTAAGGAAAAAAACTTTTAGGAAGCAAGTTTAAGGAAAAAAAATTACATTTTAAATGCCCATCAATGCAGCCTTCCACTGTCCACCTGCAGCCTTCCACTGTCCACATGCAGCCTCCCACTGTCCACCTGAAGCCTTCCACTGTCCACCTGCAGCCTTCCACTGTCCACATGCAGCCTTCCACTGTCCACATGCAGCCTCCCACTGTCCACCTGAAGCCTTCCACTGTCCACCTGCAGCCTTCCGCTATCCACGTGCAGCCTTGCCCTGTCCACCTGCAGCCTTGCCCTGTCCACCTGCAGCCTTGCACTGTCCACCTGCAGCCTTGCACTGTCCACCTGCAGCCTTGCAATGTCCATCTGCAGCCTTCCCTAAAATTGCAGCATGGTTTTGTTATAAATTAACCGCTGCCGCCGCGATCTTCGGCTCCTCCCGCCACCACCGAGATCTTCGTTTCCTCTCGGCGCCATCATAGACCGAGCCGAGTGTACTCGGCTACTCGGCTCTGCTCGCAGTAACGCCCCCATCCCACCCCTTGGCCCGGCTCCTATGATGGACACAACACCAGGCCAATGGCGGGACGTAAAGGCTAGGGGGCGGGACTGGGCGTGACTGCGAGCAGAGCCGAGTACACAGTACACACTCGACTCGGCTCTGTAAATTTCGGCGGCGCTCCACAGACATCGCAGATCAGCAGGGGATCGGCGTATAACACGCACCCACGATCTTCCCCTGATTTTATGGGGGAAAAGGTGCGTGTTATACGCCGATAAATACGGTAAATGTAGAAAACTGAGGGTATCAGAATGAATTTCTGTCCAGTACTGCAGAAGATAAACTTGTTGCTTACAATGCAATATTGGGCAGCTAGACCAAATAACTTACCTCTACATCATTAAAGTGTTACTAAACCCACAACAGTAAAACCTGTCTGTATATGCAGCATAGCATGCTTGTTATACTCACTGTGGAACTTAAGGGGTTAATCCTCTGCATTGTGTAAAAAGGCTTTTTTATCCTGTATGCACAGATCCTCCCTCCTGCACTGTTTAACTGGGGAAGGCCAGCTAACACAGGCAGGGTAGCTGACTTGCACATGCTCAGTTGTGTCTTTTATGCTGGAGAGAACATCTACTTGTTCTCAGAGCTAGCCAGGTCACATGATATTGACATGACACATGTGGTCATGTATACAGGCTGTAGTGGAAATCTCCTCCTACCTGAACTCTCAGCACTGGAGAAACTGTGCAGTTTATCATGTAACTGTGGTATACAGATCATCCAAAAAAAGGTATATAGTGGCAGTATTTTATTGTAAATAGAAGATTTATAAGCTGTGGGCACTGTGGGGGATGAACTATTTTCATATTACTGGGTTTAGTAACACTTTAAGCATTTAATTGTCTAGTTTATGTATATGCTTGCCTACAATGCTGATACTATTCTCCTATCAGTTAGTGGGGCAAAGGAGTTCTCATCTTTCATGACCATCCAATGGTTTTGGATACATTATATCCCATTCTTTAAAAAATCTGTAGATGCCAGTGCTATACTGTACAGAAATTGGAGCAAACTTTCTTGCATCCTTTTCTGGCTGAGTTCACCCCTCACAGAGAGGCAATAGACTATGCTCCAGTTCTAACAATTAGGAGTCTGGTGGGTTTTAACAATATATGGGAAATATGAAAGGCCTATTGACAATATATGTTGCATTAACATGGTAAAAAAAAACAGTTTTTTCATTTGATACTGCAACACGCAACAGCGTGTTTTAGACAGGGTACTCCAATGCATAACAAAAAGAAAATCACACCACACACACACATTTTGGAGACTGCAATACACATCTGTAATCTATACACATCCATCTATGCATTGTGGTGCACTGCCTTAAGAAAAGTGTAAATTTTTCTAAAGGTATGCTGCTAGTGGGGGCTTTTGGTGCAATTTTGCTTATAAGCTGGGGATAAGCGGGGGATGTTAGCATTAGGAAACATGTCCTGTAAAGTTTTTAAATAAAATAACATTTATGAGGCTGCCCATAGTGTCTTCAGCAAAGGAGACACCACTTTTCCAATTCAGAGTTAATCAGTACTAGGGATAAGCTCGGGTGTTTTCTGATTCTAGTCCAAACATGCTATCCTACCAGTAGACTGTCACTCCGCACCAACAATTACAAGCATCTGAGGCATTGCATTGCTCCTTACATGCTCTGGTGCCCGACCTGGCACTGGGGTTGCTCGCCTTGGATAGAAGCTATTTTTAATGAGTTTCGCTGGCTTTTGGAATTTCCAATGCAATGATGCTATGCAGAGCTGCGGCTTCAGCGTGCGTTCCAGCAGGAGGATCGGACAAACCACAGAGCCCGGAAATGGCGTCACAGATAGAACAGGAAAAGCGTGACCAGGTAGCGCCTCGGGCACCAGAGCATGTAAGGAGCCATTTGGCAGTTCTGTTTTTTAATTATGTTTTAAATAAAAGCAATATTACACTATATAGCACTTTCTTGCTCTTTCATATATCCCATGTGAGTCGGAGAGGTGGAGATTGACCTCAATTATATACCATCATCAAGTGAACAGGCACAATCCTGTAACAGCCTCCTTTCACCTACTTTTTGATTAAGGTGGTCAAAGGGATCTGGTAAGCAGTTAAACTTATCAGCACTTTTTTGGGTGTCGCATGCAACTAATCAAATGGTGGAGGTTTACAGTACCTTTTGAAAACCAGCGTTGTTTTTTCCGTGTCAAGAAACCATACTGAATGAACGTTTGGATCACTTATATTAAGCGCATGCTTGATGAATGATACCGGCCGTTACTATATATATGTGTTTGATTTCATATATCAAATTTTCTTCATCTGCACTGTCTGTTTATATAATTTTGTATGATTTATAGTAGACATTTTTTAAGTGATTAGATGAATTATTGTGTCTTTGAGTGATTGGTGATTGGAGTTCACCTTTGTATTCACAACCAGACTGTCACACCATTCAAATATTTTTTTATGCTCACTATAATAGTGATCCAGTGTTATAGTAATTCATTTCTGGCAGCATAGGATTCCACCACGTATGTATTTTTTGTGCACCCCAGATCAGATGTGTGATCTATTTTTTTCTTCAATAATAGAATATAGTATTTACACATACCCTGGACCTACACACAGGGATTGTTTACACTAGTTAACTAATCAGCGCCCTTGCACCACGTTCACATATTTTTGGAGAATATCTAAATATTATTTTTTCTTCACCCAGGGAGCAGCTTTAGAAATTACTCTATATTTTTTTTGTCGCGGGGTTTTTCCAGTTGTTATTCAACTGCCCATCCCATGTGCGATGCTGTACCCAAACAAAATTGACGTCCTTTTTTTCCACACAAATAGAGCTTTCTTTCAGTGGTATTTGATCACATCTGCGGTTTTAATTTTTTACGCTATAAACAAAAAAAGAGCGACAATTTTGAAAAAAAAAACTATATTTTTTTACTTTTTGCTATAATAAATATCCCCAAAAAAGGTTTTAAAAATCTAATTTCTTCATCAGTTTTGATCAATAATTATTCTTCTACACATTTTTGGTAATAAAAATCACAATAAGCATATATTGATTGGTTTCCAAAAAAAATTTATGGCATTTTTATTATTATTATTTTTTTTTTTACAAATAATGGCGGTGATCTGCGATTTTTATCGGGACTGTGACAGTGTGGTGGACAGATCGGACACTTTTGACACATTTTTGGGACCATTGAAATTTATTCAGCGATCAGTGCTAAAAAAAATGCACTGATTACTGTGTAAATGTCACTGGCAGGGAAGGGGTTAACACTAGGGGGTGATCAAGGGGTTAACTGTGTTCCCTCAGTGTGTGTTCTAACTGTAGGGGAAAGGAACTGACTAGAGGAGAAGACAGATCGTTGTTCCTAGCTAGTAGGAACACACGATCTGTCTCACCTCTCCTCACAGAACAGGGATTTGTGTGTTTACACACACACGTTACTGTTCTGGCTCTCATGCCTGCGATGGCGCGTAGCCGCTGGTCATTCTGACTGCCGGCCATGCGCATCGGTTCCCCCTGCTTAAAGGGCCGACGTACAGCTACAATGGCTCGCGGGAACGTGCCGACCTGCCGCAGTATAATGACAACGGCTGGTTGGCAAGCGGTTAAGAAGAGCAATTCAAATTAGATTACAGATATAAAATAACTGTTTTACAGCTCCCTATAAATCTTTTTTGAACATCAGATGTCTAATTTCTGTGCGTTAACATCGTGAAAGGAGAGTCAAAGATAATTGGCACTAGCTTTCATTTTGTTCATATAGCATCTGCATCAAAGGCTCTTTTTTTACTTTTCAAGTATTAACAATTATATTAGAAATATGTGTTTCTTATATATCCTGCCTCCCCCCCCCCCCCATAGTATTTAGCAATAGGAGGACATGGAAGAGGAGGGGGGAGTGAAGTGTCATTTACCACTGTGTATACGCTCACATGTGTGACTCTTTACTCATGTGGGCTGCACAGAGAAAAGAAAAAGTAGTAAATTAAGAGCTTAGACGGGGACTGAAAATGAGCATGATCTATAGAGGACACAAGCTGGTCTACACAATCTCAGCTTGCAGTGAGGACACAGAGAAGATGAGGGGGAACAGCTGAAGGCAGGATCAACTAGGTATATTTCACTCTACACAAAATGAATGCTTTAGTGGATTTGTGAGTATGCACTCTCTGTTATATATGTAATGAGAGTTTTTCATAGTCTGGGTTTAAAGACACTTTAATGGTGTATTGCACAGTATGCCATACTACAGCATATAGAAGAAATACAACTCTGCTGTCTCCCATAGCCACCTTGTATGTTATACAGTGAATACAAACCACAGTATAGTCATGTATATAACAGCAACACATATATGGTATATAAATACATATAAATCTAAGACGTTGGTTCAAGTGTCAAGGAGTAGACCTCAGTGCAAAGCGTGCAAAGCGTGCAAATCCAAGGCCCAACTGACAGTTGTTGTCTAAAATTATTATTCAGCAAACAGGGAAAAACTCTTCAGGAGAAAAAGAGAACGAAGGGCCCCCTTCACCACACTGTGAGAGTGTCCTTATATCATTTTAAAGTGTAGCCTAAACTCATTAAATAGTTGCTTATTAGACTATCCTTGTCAATTTGCTTGGGGCGCCTTTGTAATCATTCTCAGATGTAACTCCTTCACTGGAGACTTTATATTAGAGGATGGTGGATTGTATTCATGTCTCAACTTTTTTTTCCGGTATGGTATCATGCTGCCTAGTTTGTATTGTCTATTTTATACTCAATAAAATAAAATTTCTACTTGTTTGGAAAAAAAAAAACACTTGGATGGATATCAGCTTGTTTCTCTCCAAAGAAGGAGGGGTTTTTCTAAGCTCCAAAGGCCCTAGCATCTGTGCTACAAGGTGGTTCCAGAGGTATGGGGCTCCTTGTGCAGCCTGTCAGAAAATAAATACAGAGCGGCCACTTTAAATACAAGCTGACACACTCTGTTTGCAGCAGACTGAGAGGTTGATCTCACAGTGCTTCTGACATCTTGTCAGAGGCACTGTGAGCTCAATGAACAGCTTGGAGTCTTGGACCAATGGTAAAGTACCATTGGTCCCAGCTGTCCAATAAAAATGCTGCAGTGGAGGCGCGCCTCTCACTGCAGTGTCATAGAAGGGGGAATGTGTCTAAAAGACAAATGCTCCCTTCCAGCCCAGCCCTCTTAACTACAAAGAAATACATTTCCCCACAATCCCATGTTTTTCTAACACAGTTAACAGGGAGAAACTGATTCTGTTAAAAAGGTACTGTTATATTCAAGTCATGTATTGATATGCTATATGTTATAACATAATAATTTATTAGTTATCTATTTACTTGGAAATTACTGGTTGAACGTTAAAAATTCAGTAATTTGTCGATTAAGCCACATGCTTGAGTACAGATTTTGAAAATATAGTAAATTACGTTTAAAACAATATTTAATAATTATTTGTATATTACTTACGGTAATTAACCCCTTACCACCCAGGCTAATTCTGACACTTCTCTCCTAGAAAATTACTCATAACCCTCAAACATTATATATATATTGTTTTAGCAGACACCCCAGGGAATAAAATGGTGGTCATTGCAACTTTTATGTCACACGGTATTTGCTCAGCAATTTTTTTTTAACTTTTTTTTGGGGAGAAAAAAACAGTTCCATGAATTAAAAAACAAAACACTAATGTTAGCCTAATTTTGTATAATGTAAATGATGATGTTACGCCGAGTAAATTAATACCTAACATGTCACACTTTAAAATTGCGCACACTTGTGAAATGGCGCCAAACTTCAGTACTTATAAATCTCCATAGGTGACGCTTTACATTTTTTTACAGAGTTACAGAGGAGGTCTAGTGCTAGAATTATTGCTCTCGCTCTAACGATTGCAGCATATGTAACCTGGGTGTATCTGGCTCTAATACTAGCCTCACCAATATAACACCCTTGAAGTCTTTGCAGAAATTGAAGTCAAGCTCCTGTGTCCCCGCTGCGCTCAGTGATTCCCCGCTGACCCCTATGTCCCTATTGTGCCTTCTGCTGACATATAGGTGGAAGAAGCAACTGAGCACAGGGTGTGACACAGGAGATCGACACTCCTGGAAGTGTCAGTCTCTTTTAAGACTTTAGAGGACATTGGAGGCATTGCCAGGAAGAGAACTGGGATTTCTGTAAGAGGTAACAAATGCCTGTAAGCTATACACATACATGCGATACATAAAGAAATTACAAAAATAAATATGTTCATCTTATAATCATTCATATATAACCATAAAGTAATTCTATACCTGCATGTACAGCTCATCCACTTAAAGCAGAGTTCCGCTTTAAAAAAATACTGCAGCTGCTGACTTTTAATAATCGGACACTTACCTGTCCCGGGGTCCAGCAATGTGGGGGAAGCCCTGCTCTTCTCCTCCTCCTCTCTGCAGCGCCAGCATTGTCACTGTGGGCGCCCAGCTGTGGCTTCACACCCGGGCACGCACTGCGCATGGGCGAGACTGGCCGGGCAATGATCTGGGACCTGTGCGGTGTTCCAGATGACTGCTGAGAGGGAGGGGGGAGAGGTGATCTCCCTTCTGGTGCCGCGGTGCGCCAGGAGGAAGTGGCAGCTGGAACCCTCTAAAAACAGGGTATCCGCTCCCCCCCCCCCCTAAAAAAATGGTGGGGGGGGTCACCTTCCCTTAAAGCAGAAGTTCAATTTTTGGGTGGAACTCTGTTTTAAAGCCCACTTATTTTTATAGTGGGAAGAAAAATGTGGCAATAGATGCCTACTTTGTTTTTCCTCCTATGCTGTTTAATATTCTTACAGCTTGTGTATTTATTTTTAATCCTTTTGGTTCCAGGGATTTTACAACCTAAATGTATTTCTCTGCAAAGCATATTTCACGAGGTAATCTTTGTTCTTGAATTTTTTATTTTTTTTAATAATGATTATTGTTGAAGAAACTGAATCATAGCGATATGGTAACTAGGCAACATTATCTTTTAGACACACTATATAATGCTGCATATGACAGCTTTAAAAAGCTGTGGAACCTTTCCACAGGCAAAATGCATTTCAAATTCATGTGCACTTTCTAAATATAAGATACATTATCATTAGCGAGATGTTCAAGGTAGCATGGTCTACATATGTTCACTGCATGCAGAAAGCAATGACATATGTGTAAGTACAAGCTGCTTGTGTTATTTAGATGGTACAATATTTCTGCTGCTTCTCAGCAGAAAAGTAATAGGAATTCTGGGAGCGTACTGTGTGCCTGTGCTGATTCACTGCCTGCCACAAGACTAATTATTATTGTTAAGGATCTGGTCATTAATTCTGACACTTACACTTCTCAGTTGACATTTATTTTCTTTTTGTTGGTAGTTGAAATTTTTATCTTCCCAAAAACAAATGATGGCACTAGTATTTATATATATTTTACTATAATGTCTGCCTTTTATTAGCAAACTATAGCAACCGTTCAGAATTTATCCTTCCTATTCTGACAACAGCTTATTTCTTTTTTTCTTTTTTGAGTTAATTGTTTTGTACATCATAGCTGCTCTTGCACGCTTTTCTCTCCAAATAAATACAAGCGCCAGTGGCGTTGCTAGGGGGTGGCTTTTGGGGCTATAGCCCCAAATCTGGGGCCCATAGCCCAGAGTCTCTGCAGGGGTCCCCAAGGGGAAGGAATGCTCTCTGGGGACCCTGATGTAAGTGGGGGGGTCTCTGGGGACCCTGATGTAAGGGGGAGGCTTTCTGGCGACCCTGATGTAAGGGGGGATCTCTGGGGACCCTGATGTAAGGGGGGCTCTCTGGGGACCCTGATGTAAGGGGGGGCTCTCTGGGGACCCTGGTGCTGCGCTGTTCCCCAGGGAGGTGGCCAAATCTACCACAAGGTGGCAGTAATGGGATAAAGACGTAAACCCTTTAAGTGTAGCAATCGTATGAGACAATAATAGTTGATGATGCGACTATTAAGTCGAAGTAATGCGAGTTGAGATAGATAATTCCCTTACTATACAAGATAAGGGGTATGGTGTGACCAATACAGGTTAAAAATATATATAATAGAATTGTAAATAGTACTGAGGTGCGAGAGTGTAAATCGAACTAATAGCACCTAAATAAAACTACTAATAAAACACCATAAGCAGGTAATAAAAAAATCAGATATACATATAAAATCATATAAGTGAACATATGGTAAAAATGTGTCTATAGATAAACAATTCCAAAGTGCATAGTAGATGGTGAACAAAATATAAAATCCTTAAAGTGCTAGTGCAAGTGTGCACAGGCTAAAAAATGCGACTGAGTGATTGAGTGACGGGTAAAACGATAAATATAATCGCATTGGAGATATGTGATGAGTAGAGGTATGTGCAGAGAAGTTGTACTGGAGTGAACAGTAGAACAATAAATATAAAGTGCAAAGTATGCGAGCATACAAAATAATGTATAAGCTGGATGAGACTAGTCAGCGTGACTATAGATGAAAAAATCCCTGGCAAAATATAAAGCTACCAGTAAACAAAGTGGAATAAAGTTTGAAATATAAAATATAACGAAATGCTAGGTGCAGACGCAAAGTGCACACACAGATATCCTATAGGTAAAATCGCATAATGCAGGATGCGTAAAAAATAGTCATATGCGACTAAAATCGCATAGTCACATGCGACTAAAATCGCATAGTGCAGGATGCGTATAAAATAGTCATCTGCGACTATGTTGCATGCATATAAGTCTGTGATAAATAAGTCAATCCTCAATAGTTTATAAGTATATAATAATTTTTTGTGGTAAGAAGGTGAGGGTAGTGATGTGATTCTTGGGTCACAGGTGATGTCCGTGCAGTGGCTCGTTTCAAGCAGTGGGGGGTCACTCCTCTTCGTGTGGGGTACACTAAAGTGAGCAATGGACCCTTACCTTGCGGCAAAGGGTTAACCGCATATAAATGATGTAAAGGGGTCTGCTTTCTTCTCCTTCCCTCACGGTGGTCTGCCTGGGTAGGTGCGTATTCCTTTTCCCTGGTTCCAGGTATATCTAGCCTTTGTAGCTCACGGCAGATGCCGGAGTGATAGGTAAGAAATGAGGGGGGGACCGTATAGTGTAGTATGTTTAAAATTTATTTGCTCAATAAAAACAGTTTAATATAGTACCTAGTACTCACAATAGAACTCACAGAATAAAAATAAATATTTTCTCTTATCTTAGACGAGCGCCGAGCTCGTTCCATTTGCTTCCTTGTTTGTATTGAATGCCTCTCCTGTCCCAGGAGAGGCATTCAATACAAACAAGGAAGCAAATGGAACGAGCTCGGCGCTCGTCTAAGATAAGAGAAAATATTTACTTTTATTCTGTGAGTTCTATTGTGAGTACTAGGTACTATATTAAACTGTTTTTATTGAGCAAATAAATTTTAAACATACTACACTATACGGTCCCCCCCTCATTTCTTACCTATCACTCCGGCATCTGCCGTGAGCTACAAAGGCTAGATATACCTGGAACCAGGGAAAAGGAATACGCACCTACCCAGGCAGACCACCGTGAGGGAAGGAGAAGAAAGCAGACCCCTTTACATCATTTATATGCGGTTAACCCTTTGCCGCAAGGTAAGGGTCCATTGCTCACTTTAGTGTACCCCACACGAAGAGGAGTGACCCCCCACTGCTTGAAACGAGCCACTGCACGGACATCACCTGTGACCCAAGAATCACATCACTACCCTCACCTTCTTACCACAAAAAATTATTATATACTTATAAACTATTGAGGATTGACTTATTTATCACAGACTTATATGCATGCAACATAGTCGCAGATGACTATTTTATACGCATCCTGCACTATGCGATTTTAGTCGCATGTGACTATGCGATTTTAGTCGCATATGACTATTTTTTACGCATCCTGCATTATGCGATTTTACCTATAGGATATCTGTGTGTGCACTTTGCGTCTGCACCTAGCATTTCGTTATATTTTATATTTCAAACTTTATTCCACTTTGTTTACTGGTAGCTTTATATTTTGCCAGGGATTTTTTCATCTATAGTCACGCTGACTAGTCTCATCCAGCTTATACATTATTTTGTATGCTCGCATACTTTGCACTTTATATTTATTGTTCTACTGTTCACTCCAGTACAACTTCTCTGCACATACCTCTACTCATCACATATCTCCAATGCGATTATATTTATCGTTTTACCCGTCACTCAATCACTCAGTCGCATTTTTTAGCCTGTGCACACTTGCACTAGCACTTTAAGGATTTTATATTTTGTTCACCATCTACTATGCACTTTGGAATTGTTTATCTATAGACACATTTTTACCATATGTTCACTTATATGATTTTATATGTATATCTGATTTTTTTATTACCTGCTTATGGTGTTTTATTAGTAGTTTTATTTAGGTGCTATTAGTTCGATTTACACTCTCGCACCTCAGTACTATTTACAATTCTATTATATATATTTTTAACCTATATTGGTCACACCATACCCCTTATCTTGTATAGTAAGGGAATTATCTATCTCAACTCGCATTACTTCGACTTAATAGTCGCATCATCAACTATTATTGTCTCATACGATTGCTACACTTAAAGGGTTTACGTCTTTATCCCATTACTGCCACCTTGTGGTAGATTTGGCCACCTCCCTGGGGAACAGCGCAGCACCACCCCCACTTTTATATATCTAGTTTGGTAGGTACGGTTTGACCTACACCAGGTGCCTGCAGCAGTCCCCCACAGTCAGTCCCCACCACCCGCCCTTACCCTCCCCCTTCCACTGTAGCGCAGGAATACCCCACTACATTCTCTGGGGACCCTGATGTAAGGGGGAGGCTTTCTGGGGACCCTGATGTAAGGGGGACTCTCTGGGACCCTGATGTAAGTGGGGGGCTCTCTGGGGACCCTGATGTAAGCGATGGGCTCTCTGGGGATATGTACACACACACATATATAACTGTATATACATGTGTATGCCCACCCAAGTGTATGAATTTCTTTACTACACTGCTATGGGCTCTAGACTCAGATCTTTTGTAGACCTAGCAACGCCCCTGACAAGCGCGCTGCTATCTCAGACTCACTATTAGGTGGTGGTGCGGGTCAAAACTGAGATTGCATGTCCTGCTTTTCTGGGCAATCAGGAAGCTGAGTGATATCGACTCTTCCCATTTTTATATTTTCATAAGAGACAATAGTGCCTATACCCTATTTCAGTTTTCCTAAACCATGGAAATGCCCTTTAGCAAAAGCCCTTTAAACAAAATGTGTAGTTAAATGTAATATAAAACACTTTAATTCATAACTTTGTACAGCAAATGTAAAGGGCTGCTAAATCTGCAGGGAACCTCACTTTAAGGAGACCACACTTTTTAATCTGATTATACAATCTCTGTATAATCTTCTTTAGATATACCAATAAACATGTATTGTGAGAGATTGCATTAGAGATTAGCTGTACTATCCACCTCCCTGCTGTGCAGCCTCCAGGAAGCTGCAATTAAAAACTCCATTATGTCTTCTGTGCATGCTCAGACAAATTTGATTCTTACCTATGGAGAGTTTGTATGGTATGCGCTGATCCAGCGACCGTACAGCTACCAACTGATACTCAACAGAGAATGAGAAGAAGCTAGGTCGGGTGAGTATGCAGACAGTTGCAGCTAGCTAGTCTGTCACAAGGTGGCTTTGTTTCAGAACAGTGTCTGGTTATAGAAGATAGTGTCATCAGGTGCTAGACCCCTTTTAGTTAGAGCCCTCCTATAGTGATATAATTGGTGAGTCAGTGCCTGCATACAAGTCAGGTTGGGGGGAGACCTAGTGCTTTTGGGGGATGAGAGCCAAACACCCCACATCTAAGCAGATCTAGCCTGCAAGTGTAGCCCCTGGACAGGGCTGGAGGCTGGGGAGAAGTAGATCTGCACCCAGGAGGGCCGGCTATGGACTTCCAATCCTGACCCTTATAAAGGTGGGGCTAGAACAGGTTGCTAAAGGCCTTTTAGGCCTGGCCAAGAGTTCCCTGACTAAAGCTTTTCCCCTGGAGGGTCCTGGGAGAGGTGGACCTATGGATGAGGTGATTATAGGGATAGCATTCCAGTGAATACTAATGACCTTGGGTGGAGGGAGAGACGTTCAGAGGGAAGATGGCGGCTTTAAAGTGCTGCATGATCTTTACACATGTTACTGATGACCGTCCACGAAATGTCAATCGACCCCGGATAGTGTGTCAGTATGATGTGACTGTTTTCCAAATACCACCAATAATGTGTATTAACCTATTTATGTGTGGACATTCCCTCCTTGGGTATATAAAGGTCAACAGCCTAGAATGTCATCTAAAGGCTCTGGCATGGAGTGGGCACATTATAGTGGAGGGTACAGCCTCAGCAGGAGAGTCACTGTTCTAGCAAGGGACTTATACTTTTGACACCAACATCCAGCTGATCACAAAGCCCCCAAGTATAAGACTTGAAAGGGATTATTTTAGTTCCTTTCTGGTTATATAGGCCTTTTGACCACATAGTAAATCTAAGGGACTGTGTTGATAGACTTTTGCCTTCATCAGAGCTGCTTGCCTGCCCATACATGTCAATAGAACCCAAAATCAAAAATGTTTATATATTGCAGCTTACCAATCCTTATATGTGGGGGCTGAATTTGTTTTCTTTTTTAGGCATTTTTCATTTTATTTTCACATGCTGCTATGGCCAGTAACACACTTTCTGTATTAGGGTGTCTCCACCCTCGATGGAAGAGCAACAATCCACCTTTGGAAAGCAACATTGTCAATGAGGAGCGAGTATAGTGTTAGTTGTACCAACAGATTTAGAAAGAGTTGACTAACAAATTAAAGCTGAACTTCAGGTAACATGTTTTAAGCAGTAACAGAAACAGTTTCCCTTTTTCCCTTTGGGATAAAAGTTTCTCATTGATGAATAAAAGCGGACCATTGCAAGCACCCCTGTCAGTGTTAAATGGTTTCTCTCAATTATTTGGAAGTGGTATAGTGCAGCACTGTGTGATGATGAAAAAATAATAAAATCCAGTTGGCCTAATCTGCACTGGTAACAAGGGATAAATAATGTGCACAAAATGAATAAATTACATATATGCAATAGTGACCTAATGTGAAAAAATTACATTTACATGAAAAATCAATACATGTGCATAGTGATATAAAGTCCATAAAGTAATTCTGATGCATAAAGTGGCTATGCAAAATAAATAATTGTGAACCAGTTGTATGTAGATAATCCACCACCGATAAAGAGAGAGGCTTACCAGACAGGTTGAACCCAACTAGGCAAATGCCTAATGAGTGAACGGAGCTTTTGGTGTAACACACCCAAGAGTGATAACAGCATACACAGTTTCCAATGTAGACCGATCAAGCAGGAGTCCCTCTCGGTGTTTAGCATCAATGGGTATCCACCAAGGTATAGTGACCAAGGATCAAAGGCAGTTCCTCCCAGTTTAATATGATATAAAAGGAGAAAGAATGGGCCACATAGTGTGATACCATTTACATACAAAGCATTTATTGAATAAGTAAAAATGGTCACTCACATTTTAGAAGACATAAAGGAGCATTAAGATAAAATGGCTAGTTGGGTTTAACCTTCCACATCAGTGATCAGGTCTGTATTGTTGGTAATCAGTAGATCTAGTAACGCTTTATTTCTAGTTGGTGTGTCTACCATCTGACCCATGAAATTGTCCTGCGAGACATTTAGGAACTGGCAAACCTTAGACAAATGCGAGGTTCCCTTCCGCCCAGTCTATGTCTGGATAATTAAAATCCCTGTTTATGATAACACTTCCTCCGTACATTGGGCTGGCCAGAGATGGCCCCAGAACTAACCTGGGAGGTGTATTGTAACTTTACCACATGGACCATCTTACCATGGAAATAATATTGGGAAAATTATATCTTTAGGGTATACAGTAAACCCCCCTCCATCGCAGGGGTTACGTTCCGGACCCACCCGGGAAAAGTGAAAAACTGCGAAATAGAAAGACCCTATTTAAATACACCCTAGGCATGTTTTGTTAACTTTTTAATAGCATTTAAAGGTTTTAAGCAATAGAAACACATAAAAGATAGAGAGAGAGATTACACAAAACTATACTGTACACTACAGTAAAAAATAGAGTACAGTATTGTATGTACAGTACTGTACTCAGCAGAAAAGAAGATGACTACAGTATAAGCAGCAAATAAGCAAATAAGAGCAGCTACTGTTCTTCTGAAGGCGCAGGTTCAGCAGGAGCTTCTTCAGGTGTAGGTGGGTTGTCTTCTTGCTGCTCCAGAACCTCCAATTCTACATCAGAGCTGGCCGTGGAGGTACTTGGGGTGGATGCGGCCTTCTTCTGTTTTGTGAAGAACATAGTTATAGACAGTTGCTGGGCGTGTTTCTTCTTTTGGGCGAGGAGGTTCTTGTACACCTGGATGGCTCCAGCAATGCTGTTTTGGAACTGCAGTGAACGAACCATGTCAGGATCCCACTCAGGTAACATCTGTTTCAGGTCATTGGCCATACGCACGACCCTGCCAAGGCGCTCAATTGACAAGCCTTCATCTTCTTCCTCCTCCTCCTGTTCCTCCACTTCCTCCTCACTCGCTGACTTGGTGAGTTCTGTCAGATCCTCATCGGTTAGTGGAGCTGAATGGGTTTCAATTAGGTCATTGACGTCGTCCTGGGTCATATCCTGAAAACCTTCACCTCCTAGCAACTTCGCCAGCCTAATTGCCTTGTCCACAGCTGAATGATGAACTTCGTCAGGAGAGAACCCTTCATAATTGTGAATAATGTCTGGCCAAAGCTTCTTCCAACAGGCATGCACAGTCTCCTTCTTCATCTCCTTGAGGGCCTTTTGTATGTTCTCCAGACAGGTTGCAATGGTGTAATTACGCCAGTAGTCCTTCAAATTGAAATTTTCATCATTGTTCATGGATTCGACAAGATGATTCAAGGAGTTGCGAGTGTACAGCGCCTTGAATGTTCGTATCACCCCCTGGTCCATGGGCTGAATTAAAGACGTGGTGTTGGGTGGAAGGAACTCATCTTGCACTCCTTCGTATGATAGATCCATGGCATGGCCTCCTGCATTATCCATCAGCAGAAGCACCTTAAAAGCAATGCCAAGTTGGGCAAGGTAGACCTTGACGGCTGGGATGAAACAATTATGGAACCACTTGTGAGGACTTTAGTCATCCAAGCCTTACTGTTATGCATCCAATGGGCTGGTAGCTGGTTCATGTTTTTATTCTTCAGTGCTCTGGGGTTCTTGGCCTTGTAGATCAGGGCTGGCTTGATCATAAACCCAGCAGCATTTCCACACATAACCAAGGTTACTCTGTCCTTATAGGCCTTGAATCCAGGTGCTCGGGCTTCCTCCTTCATGATGTAGGTCCGTTTGGGCATTCTTTTCCAGAACAAACCGGTCTCATCCATATTAAAGACTTCCACTGGTTGGTACCCACCCTCCTCAATGATACTCTTGAAGGTCTCATTGGTGTACCTTGCAGCAGCTTCTTTGTCGGCAGATGCAGCTTCACCTTGCAATGAAACGCTCTTCAACTGATAGCGTTTCTGGAAGCGGTCAAACCATCCCTTACTGGCAGAAAAACCTCCTGATGTACTAGAAGGCTGATCAGGATTGTCGCTGTCTGACTGTTCAGCTGCAGCAGAGCCTCCTTCAGAGCCTCCTTGATTGGCAAAAGTGTCGTACAGCTTCTTTGCCTGGGTCCTGATGGTGTTACCATCCAATGTGATGCTTTTTTTTCTGCAATCTTGGATCCAAATGGCCAACGCAGTTTCCATCCTAACAATGTTTTTATTGCAGGAAGAAACAACTCTTTTTGCAGCTTGGTTGATGGACAGTGCAGCAGTTGCCCTGATATTCTTCTCATCCTTCTTGATGTAGCGAATCGTTGACTCATTCATACCATAATGGCGGGCTACAGCAGCATAACTCTGTCCTTCCTTTAGCATGTCAAGAAGTTTCACCTTCTCCATAATTGTAAGGAACTTCCTCTTCTTTTGTGGCTCACCAGAAGCCATAGCCTTAGATGATGGGCGTTTGGGTGGCATGTTTGCAGCTACTGTATCCTTGCTTGTGGTTGGCACAAGTACAGTACAAGCACAGTTACCGCCCCCTCTAACGTCAACACGCTCGGTGTGGTCCACAAGCGAGGCATGCGTTCCACCGCTGCCTCGCTCTGATTCACCGCTACATAACTGCAAAATGGCGAAATATTACCGTAATATCGGAATAATGGGTCCTAATTATAATAGCACGATATACCGGGACCGCAAAAACTGAACCGCGATAGAGCGGGGGTTTACTGTAGCTCTAAATATATTGTCAAGATCACAAGGACTCCACAAACTTTTGAAAATGTGGATCATTCTTACTGCGCTGGCAGAAGTAAAGATCTAGATATATAGTTATTTTAAATTAATTTAAAATAAAGGTATGTTAAATTTAGGCAGATTGCTGAGCAACGTCAAAGCCTCATATAAATGACCATCATGGCAATAAGTGGACTGCTTAAAGTGGTTGTAAAGGCAGAAGGTTTTTCATTTTAATGCATTCTATGCATTAAGATAAAAAGCCTTCTGTGTGCAGCAGCCCCCTCAGGGCCCCTAGTACTTACCTCAGCCCCATCTTGATCCAGCGATGTTAAACGAGAGACTCGGCTGTCCGGGACTCCCACCCCCCCCCCCCCCTCATTGGCTGAACCAGCAGTGCGGCGCCATTGGTTTCCGCTGCTGTCAATCGAAGTCAGTGAGCCAATGAGGAGAGAAAGGGGGCCGGGTGGGACCGGGCCACAGCTCCTTGTCTGAATGGCTTAGGTGCCCCCATAGCAAGCTGCTTGCTGTGAGGGCACTGAACATGAGGGAGGGGCCAGGAGCACCGAAGTGCGACCTGAGAAAAGGAGGTTTTGGGCTGCTCTGTGCAAAACCACTACACAGATTAGGTAAGTATAACATGTTTGTTATTTTTTAACCAAAAAAATTTGAGACTTTAGTATCACTTTAAAGGTGGAGATATTTTGTTAATGCCTATAAGATGTATATACTAAAAAAGGGGGGCCTGAAGAGGATATGGTACTTCATGAATCTAATAAGAGGACTACCATACTCTGAAAATGATGAGAACCCACAAAATAATCTATAATCACAGAAATGATCATACTTCAGTTTATTTTAATACTTGAACACATCTCTTAAGATTAATGATCAATTACAATGATAGAACCTGTATCTGACGATAGAGAGAAAAAAAATTATTTTCTTATAAGGAATGAGCTGTACAGGACACATAGAAAACTGTGTTTTTCTGATAAAGCTGCAGGGTGTTCATTGGTGGGGGGTGAAAAAAAATGTACAAGGATGGACATCACTGGTGGCCTAGAGACTGAGTATCTGGTATATATTAAATGAAGAATGGCACAGCAGTAAACAATATGCTTCCTACCTCTGTGAATAGTGGTCAAGAACAGGACCCAGATAATCGCAGTAGTCACTGTAGTAGTAGCGACTATAACAGTGATTCTCAGCTTGAACAGTGGCCCCATGTATATGGAATATGTATATTTATATTAGTCCACTCTTTACTAGTATAACTATGAAATAAACACCATGCCTGAGTCAGGACCTCTCTTTTTGGAACATCTACAGATATAAAGCACTGTCTAGATATCAACTACAGGGTTAAAAAAAATCACCTTGCAAAATGCAAAATGATCCTACCATGAGTGTGAAGTGTAAACATGCAGTATATTTAATCAATTACACCACTGGACAAATACATATTTTACTTGATAACTCCCATTTTTGCTTCATTAATGACCACAACAGCATTGGTAAAAGGTTACCATTCCACACAACAGCGTCTTCCATGTTTGATGTAAAATTAATTATAGAAGCTCCCTTGGACACCAGAGCACCATGCTGTTCAGTGTTCTTTTCTTTTTTTTTTTTTTTCAAAACTCTTTATTCCAAATTTTTCATTACATAATAATTTACATTATACATTTTTATATACTTTTACATTTCTTTATATAATACAAATCATAATTACATTTACTCCTTCCTTTCATTCCTTCCTCTCTCACCCTCTATGGTCACTTAATACTATATTTTCAAATATTCCTCTATCCGTTGATAGCCATATTCTATTCCATTTTGCCCATATTTTTTCATACCTTCGCCCATTTCCCCTTTGTTCATACATTATTTTTTCATAGGGTAGGACTTGATTTACTGCTCTCACCCACTGGGTTACTGTCGGGGGATATGGCTGAATCCATTTTTCTATTATTTGTTTTCTTGCCAGGAACAATACCTCCCTTAAGAAGGTATTATTATCTCTATTATCTCTCTCTTCCCTCAAAATCCCCAACAAACATAATTCCATCGTAGCTATAAAAGATTTATTCAGGACTCTTCCTATTTTCCTAGCTACTTGTTGCCAGTATTTTCCTATTTTACCACAGTACCACATTACATGAAGGAAGTCTGCTCCCCCCTGCCCGCATCTAGTACATCTTGGTTCAGTCATCCTCCCCATTTTATACAATCTATTTGGAGCCAAGTATGTCTGATGTATTATATTCATCTGTATTATCCTGTTATTCATTGCAGGGGATACCTTCCAGTGAGAATTACAGGCTTCATCCCATTCATGATCACTCATGTCTGGGATAGCCTCCTGCCATTTATCCCTTATTTTCAGTGGTTCGCCTTCTATTTTCTTCTGTACCAGGTGTGTGTAAATCTTTGCTATCAATCCCTTAGGTCCCTGTGATCTCAGGATCCCTATAAGGGGATATTTGGATATTTTTATTTCCTCTCTTCTAAACTGTGTCTGTAGCACCTGCCTCAGCTGAAGGTATCTGTAAAACTGTTTACTCAGTAAATTATATTGTTTGCACAGGTTTTCATAGGTTAGTATTACATTTTTGTCATATAACTGACCAAAAGTTGTTATCTTATTCTGCTTCCAAAATTTACTGTCCTCAAAGGCTTCCAGTTGTTCAAATTTTGGGTTGTTCCAAAGCGCAGTTTCTGTTGGGATTCCAACAAATCCCGTCAGTTTCTTAGCCTCTTTCCATACTGTCCTTGCCAGTTTCAAGAGGGGAATTTTTACTCCCCCTCTCCTCAGGTCTTTTAATTCTAGTCCCGTCATTAAGTCATCTATTTGCATTTTGCTAAGGAGATATTCCTCTATCCTTGTTATTTTTTCCTGTCCTACCCATGATCTTAGATGTTTCAGTTGTCCTGCCAAATAGTATAAATATAAGTCCGGGAGGGCCAGTCCAGCTTCTGTCTTTGGTCTTTGTAATTTATTAAATTTTAATTTACATCTTCCATATGCCCAAATGAACCGAGTCATCTGCGAATTTAATTTTTTAAATATCTGTTTTGGTATTTTTACTGGGGAATGTGCGAATACATATAAACACTTGGGTAGTATAATAGATTTTATCAGGTGAATTCTGCCTGCCATTGATATTGGTAGCTTTATCCATATTTCCAATTTTCTCTTTACATATTCTACTAGTGGGAGTATATTAGCTTCCATCTCATCTTCATGTTTCAACGTTATGTTTACTCCTAAATATTTAAAGACTTCCACTATTTTTAATGGGGTCTGAGCTCTCCTTTCATTACCTGTTCCCAGAGGCATTAATGCGGATTTTTGCCAATTTATTTTTAACCCTGAGAACCTCCCGTATGTTTCTATTATTCTCATTGCTTCTGTCAGAGATGCTTGCGCATCTCCCATATACAATATAATATCGTCCGCATATAAGCCTATGTGTTCGGTTTTTTCTCCTACTTTAATCCCTTTATATTTGTCTGATTGTCTGAATCTATTTGCCAGTGCCTCAATTGCCAGAGCGAATAATTGCGGTGACATTGGGCAACCCTGTCTTGTTCCTCTATATAGTTTTATTGTAGGGGATAATATACCGTTTATTAGTAAATTGGAGCATGGTTGTTTATAGATTATCCTCACCCATTTTCTGAATTTTTCCCCAAATCCATTCCTTTCCAAGACTATCTGCAGAAATTCCCATTCTATAGAGTCAAATGCCTTGGCTGTATCCAACGATGCCAAGGCACTTGTTTCTGGGATAAACTCTCTCATTTGTGTCATATATTGCGTCCTTCTAATATTAATTGATGTGGATTTCCCTGGCATAAAGCCAGTTTGGTCCTCCGCTATTATAGACAATATTACCTGGTTAAGCCTATTGGCAAGCACTTTTGCCAGTACTTTATAATCTATATTTAATAGCGATATTGGCCTATACGACCCGCACTCAGTTCTATCTTTCTCTGGTTTTGGTATCAATATAACTGTAGCATCATACATGGAAACAGGCATTTCTCCCCTTTGGAACGCCTCTCCATACATTTTGGTCATAACTGGTACCATAATTTCTGCATATCGCTGGTACATTTCCAGTGGTATGCCATCTGGTCCTGGGGACTTACCCTTTCCCAGAGAAAAGATAGCTTCTCGTACTTCCTCTTCCTCTATATCCCTCTCTAACTCCTCTTTTTGTTCCTCTGTTAATTTAAGGAAGTTCAAGTCCTTCAGGTATTCCTCTATCTCTTCTCGTGTACATGTCAATGTTGATGTATACATATTAATATAATATTTTTGGAATGTCTCAAGTATTTCATCTAATGTGTTTACCGTCTCTCCTTTTTCGTTTTTCACCTCTGATATTGCTAGTGATGGGGTTTGTCGTTTTATCATAAAATTCAGCATCTTATTAAATTGTTGTCCTTGTTCAAAGTTTTTTTGTGCATGTTGGAGTTTCTTACGCTTTGCGTTAATTATTAGTTGGTTCTTATATTGCCTTGATGAGGCTGCCCATCTTATTTGGTTTATATTTGAGGGGTCCCCTATAAACCTATTTTCTGCCTGTGCACAGAGTTGTTCCAATTCCTCCTCTTCCTGTCTATTAGTGCGTTTAATGTATGATATTGTTGATCTTGTTATCCCCCTCAAATATGCCTTAAATGTATCCCAGAGTACTCCATCTATTTTCCTGTTGCCATGTGCTTCCAGGAACATTCCCATTTGCTCTGGAATTCTATCATTTAATCCTATCTGGGTTAACCATTGAGCCTGTATCCTGTAACCCGGTTTTATTCTTTTTGGGCCTATTTTTAGCTCAAAGGTTAATCCAGAATGGTCAGACACCCCTCTTGTCATGTACGCCACAGACTGAACCATTGGCAGGATCTTTTCGTTCCCCATTGCCATATCTATTCTAGACATGCGCCCTCTCCCTGGCGCATGCCATGAGTAAGCCCGGGTCCCAGGGTTTCTTATCCTCCACAGGTCAGCCCATCCTACTTCATTCATAAATTTCTCCAACACCTTCGGCCCTTCCCCTCCTTTTTGCTTACTTCTTCCGAACCTATCTAATTTTGGGTCTAAGCACATATTGAAATCTCCCATACATACGACATGTGCCTCTGGGTATTCTGACATAAATATTACTGCCTCTTTCAGTACTCGCATTGTAGCTGGGGGGGGGTTATAAATCCCCATAATTACAACAGGCATTGCATGCACCAGTGCAAAGACAAAGACATATCTTCCATCGGGATTTCTTTTTTCTCTAATACACTCCCATGTTACCCCTCGATGAACCAAAAGAGAGACCCCTCTTGAATATGTAGTATGACATGAGTGGCTTGACCATTGTAATTATTTTCTTATAAGGAATGAGCTGTACAGGACACATAGAAAACTGTGTTTTTCTGATAAAGCTGCAGGGTGTTCATTGGTGGGGGGTGAAAAAAAATGTACAAGGATGGACATCACTGGTGGCCTAGAGACTGAGTATCTGGTATATATTAAATGAAGAATGGCACAGCAGTAAACAATATGCTTCCTACCTCTGTGAATAGTGGTCAAGAACAGGACCCAGATAATCGCAGTAGTCACTGTAGTAGTAGCGACTATAACAGTGATTCTCAGCTTGAACAGTGGCCCCATGTATATGGAATATGTATATTTATATTAGTCCACGCTTTACTAGTATAACTATGAAATAAACACCATGCCTGAGTCAGGACCTCTCTTTTTGGAACATCTACAGATATAAAGCACTGTCTAGATATCAACTACAGGGTTAAAAAAATCACCTTGCAAAATGCAAAATGATCCTACCATGAGTGTGAAGTGTAAACATGCAGTATATTTAATCAATTACACCACTGGACAAATACATATTTTACTTGATAACTCCCATTTTTGCTTCATTAATGACCACAACAGCGTTGGTAAAAGGTTACCATTCCACACAACAGCGTCTTCCATGTTTGATGTAAAATTAATTATAGAAGCTCCCTTGGACACCAGAGCACCATGCTGTTCAGTGTTCTTTTCTTTAAACATCTCATTTTCACTGCCCTGATATTGTAATTTTCTATCTGCTGACCTTGGACCACAAAGCATTGCAACCATTACTGAAGCTTTTCTTCAACAGTAATGCAATTCCAATACAGAGAACGAAGGTTAAGGGCATTGCTACCAACATACAGGACTGTGTTTGGAACTACATTCTCTTTTCGCATTATAATGTTGAGTATGTACGGCTTTTTCAAAGCTAAAAGATTTTTTTTTTTTTTTACAATATTGTTTTTATTGTTATTATTAACATACAAATGTAAATGTAGACATACTTTCCATCGCACTGTCCATGAGACGTTCTTTTCTTATTGTGTCCTCGACAAGCAGAGGTCTCTGCAATCTGGATAGATGTATGTAACCCTCCCCCCATCATGAAGAGTAAAGGGTCACAGGTATCTTGACGATATGGATTAGGAACAAGGATTTGGACTTTATAGGCACAGGTACACATGTATTCATAAAAATATTATTTTATTACAAAAAAAATTAAATACATAAACAAAATCACATTAAACACATAATGCCTAGGAGGAATAAAAACCATAACCAAAACCACTACAACCACTGTAACCTTGTATTGATAATAGGCATGCGTCTATTTAAAGACGATAACTTGTGTCCAAAAAGGCTCAGTGGAAGTGGATATGGTGTAACATTGCTTCGCTCTACATGTTGCGCATCTCAGCTCTTCCTCAGGAGCTTTAGGCAAGTGTTAGATTGAATAACGCATACAGGAATAGTCATCAAGTAGAGGGTATTGATCACAGGAAGTGAAAAGCAGCCAGCAAAAGGTAACGAAGTCTGATGGTATGGCGGGGAAAAATCAACTCCTAAGATTATCAGAAAGTACAACTAAATACCATGCTTCACTTCAGATACACTGACGGCCAGCAAGGTTAGAGATCCACACGTAGTAAGTATAGCCTGCTTAACTGTAGGAGTGAATAGCTCCACCAATCCTGCTAAGGCATTGCCTGGTAGACACTTCCACCGCAGACTTCCATCCTGACTCCTGCTTGCAGACAGCAAAGGCAGACAAAACAACATGAGTCCTATCAATACACATTGTGGGACACCTTTCTATTTTTGGACATAGCCTTTTGAGTTTTTTTGCGGGTTCATAACCAAAATATACTTGTAAGAAGATAGAGAGTAATGAGTAAGGAAAGGAAAGAAAAAAAGAAAAAGAATTAGAAACAGTCAGAGCAAAACAGATTGTAACGCACAATCCATCCCACAAGCCCAGAGCATAATGCTTTCTATATTTCTCCAGTGGTATACTTTATCCACGGGTCTCATGTGTTTTCAAATGATTTCATCTTGTTTCTTAGTGTGACAGAGTTTTTCATTTACATTTTTCCATAAAAGTTTGGTATTTACTACTGCAAATGGTATGAATAAAGACGTCCAGGACCTGGTGATTGCTATCCTCGCGGCTATGAATTTAAATAAGATTAGCCTTTAATAATGTCCAGGGCCCCCTCTATTGTTTGATTTAGTAGGGCTTGTAAGGGGATTTTTTGAGATTGGTCAGGGTCAGAGAGTATATAACATTGTATATGTGGATCCAGAATCTCTTGACGTTCGGGCATATATGAAAAGCTGTTCCCCTGCCAACAACCCCTTAAGCAACTGGGGGAAGCACCAGTCACAAAGGATGCCAATCTTGTGGGTACCATGCACTATCATAACAATACTTTTGAACTCTCCTCTAGTTTCTCCTGGAAGGACTGTCCTGTACTTTTGAACTCTTCTCTAGTTTCTCCTGGAAGGACTGTCCTTTAAAGCTGGGTCTAGTTGTTTTCCTACTGAGGAGTACATACCTCTGGCCTCTACTAGTCTCTCACGGGAATATTGTATTCTGAGCTGTGCACAAGAACTGTCCTTAAAGTTTACAACATAGAGAAGAATGTTCTCTAGTTTCGATACTGTGGACCACAATACTCTACTCATCCGCCTTACAGAAGTAGCAGGAGTCACAGACGCAGATCTACAATGGTTCGCATCCTTCTTAGGAAATCGCTCTCAGACAGTGAAACTAGGAGCTTTCACCTCTGAAACATGGGCAATTTCTTGTGGAGTCCCTCAAGGATCACCCTTGTCGCCAGTGCTCTTCAACATATACATCCTCCCACTCCTCAAAATCATCAGAAGATCAGACCTCTGCTTCCACTCATACGCTGATGACACCCAATTATATTTTCGGATCACCGGACAAAAAGACCATCATCAGCAATTAGAAAACTACCTCACTCTGATAGACGACTGGATGACTGCCAGCTCTCTTAAACTCAACGAATAGAAAACAGAACTTCTTATTCTACATGCAAACCAAAACTCCCGAACCAAGATCCCTTGGACACCTCCTGCCATCTTTGGACAGACCATCTCCCCAAGGACCAAGGCCAAGAGCCTCGGAGTCATCTTTGACTCAGAAATGTCAATGGATGCACAAATAGGATCGGTAGTTAGCGGATCTCACCATCTCCTTCGCCTGCTACGCAGACTCAACCCCTTCATTCCAAAGGAGGACAAAGCCATGGTAGTTGGAACAGTCATTAATTCACGACTTGACTATGCAAACTCCCTTTACATAGGTTTACCCCAATATCAACTTGCGCGCTTACAACTTATCCAAAACACGGCGGCAAGGCTGATAACAGGAAAAAAAACGTGGGAATCCATCACCCCTTCCCTGAGAAGCCTACATTGGCTAAACGTAAAGAATCGGGTCATTTTTAAGACCCTCTGCCTCACCCACAAATGCACTTATGGAAACGCTCCGGAATACCTTCTCGAGAAAATAAAACACTACACACCGAATCGCAGTCTTCGATCGTCCGACCAAAACCTCCTCCTCATCCCCAAGTCCCGCTACAAATCAAAAGGGGAACAAAGATTCGCTGTTCAAGGACCACGGCTATGGAATGCACTACCAACCTACATCCGCATGGAAGAAAACCATCAGGCCTTCAGGAAAAAACTCAAGACCCACCTCTTCTAAGAAGCTTGACAACAAAGCACTAATACAGCGCCTTGAGGCGATTCAGTTCGCATTGTTAGCGCTATACAAATTATTCATTCATTCATTCATTCATTCTAGTTTCGTTAGTGGATCTGGAGTATCCCATACTATGTAAAAAAAACTTACGCCAAGCAATATATGAAAAAAACATGAATAAATAATGATACCTTGTGTACAAAGCTGCTCCCCAAAAAACAGTGAACTCATCACTGTGCAAATGGAAACAAAATTGGGTTATAGGGGTGCCGCTAAGTGATTGTATTATGTTCCTTATATGTCATAAACCATGAGATAAAGTGAACATGTGCATTAAGTGCACATAGGGTCTGACAATGGTTGCAAGGATTTCATCCCGATGCCTAATGGCAGTCAGGGTGCCATTGTCTAGCCCAGGGCTCAAAATTTCAAGTCCTGAGCTACTAGCCAGGCCTCAAGGGTTACTCGCCACCAGTTGCCCCACCCAACCCCTGCCCTGCCCCGCCCCTAATTCCACCTCTAAACACGGCCTCATAAATTATATCATGAAATTGCCCTTAAATGTTTTATGCAAATTAAGCAACTTTTCCATGCTCATCAATGCAGCCTCACCCGTGTCCACCAATGCAGCCTCACCCGTGTCCACCAATGCAGCCTCACCCGTGTCCACCAATGCAGCCTCACCCGTGTCCACCAATGCAGCCTCACCCGTGTCCACCAATGCAGCCTCACCCGTGTCCACCAATGCAGCCTCACCCGTGTCCACCAATGCAGCCTCACCCTTGTCCACCAATGCAGCCTCACCCTTGTCCACCAATGCAGCCTAACACTTTAACACCAATGCTGCCTACCTGTGTCCTGAATGAAGGGGAGCAGAGAAGAAGAGCATTGCTGGCCACAGGGGCGGATCCAGAGTCTAATCTCGGGAGGGGCACTGCCAGAAAATAAGGTGTTGCTTACAGAACTGGGGGGGGAGGGGTCAGGAGAGCACACAATAGGGAGGTCAGGATGGCAAACGCCAGCAGGAGGTCAGGAGGGCACACACCCGGGAGGTCAGGAGGGCACACACTGGGGGGGGAGTCAGGAGGGCACACACTGGGGGGGGTCAGGAGGGCACACACTGGGGGGGGAGTCAGGAGGGCACACACTGGGGGGGAGTCAGGAGGGCACACACTGGGGGGGGGAGTCAGGAGGGCACAAACTGGGGGGGGGGATGCTTTAATGAGCCCAATTTCTCACTGTGCCACATGAAAAATGCAATCCCATTTGTCAGATAATAGCTCCTCTATGCTAAGCTGCAGACTCAGCATAGAGGTGCCGGTAAACAAATCCACAAAGTGCTGCTAGCTGAGTTTACCTCCAGGAAGTTAACAGTCACTCGGCTCCCTCTGCTCAGCTGTTCACACCTCCCTCTTCCAGGCGGGCGCGGTCTCGGGTGTCAGGCACATCCCCTTCCCTCCCACTCAAGCAGCAGCCTGCAGGAGAGAGGCTATGATATGAGCGCCGAGGGACATGCTGGAACAGCTTTGATTTAAATCGCCGTGTGTTCCCGCCGCTCGGCGTCCCATACAGCCCCGCCCCCTGGCCAGGGAACTTTGATACACATCACTCGTCCTGGGTTGGACGGGTGACCTGTCTATCAAATTCCCCGGGACCAGGGGGCGGGGCTGTGTGTGAAAGCGAGCGCAGGGAACACACGGCGATTTAAATCAAAGCCGCTAGTTATGTTCCCTGAGCTCATATCATCCGGCCGGCTCTGTCCTCTCTCTTCCCCTTTGTGAGCACTGGGAACGGGACTCGCCGGCCGGCAGTGCTCGCCCCCCCCCCCGCTCCCAGACAGCCCTTCCTCGACAGCCCTCAAAATTTACTCGCAAAATGCGAGCAGGCGAGTGTAAATTTTTAGGGCTGGTCTAGCCTGCAGAGGTCTGTGCATCCCTCAAAGGATATGCCTCCCCAGACCATCCCTGACCCACCACCAAACCAGTCATGCTGAACGATGTTACAGGCAGCATACCATTCTCCATGGTTTCTCCAGACTCTTTCACGTCTGTCACATGTGCTCAGGGTGAACCTGCTGTCATCTGGGGGGCTGCCAATTCTGGTGTTCAATGGCAAATGCCAATCGAGCTCCACGGTGCCAGGCAGTGAGCACAGGGCCCACTAGAAGACGTAGGGCCCTCAGGCCACCCTCATGAAGTCTGTTTCTGACAGAGACATTCACACTAGTGGCCTGCTATTTTTTAGGGCCCTGGCAGTGCTCATCCTGTTCCTCCTTGCAAAAAGCAGCAGATACCGGTCCTGCTGAAGGACCTTCTACAGCCCTGTCCAGCTCAGTAACTGCCTGTCTCCTGGAATCTCCTCCATGCTCTTGAGACTGCTGGGAGACATAGCAAACCTTCTGGCAATGGCACGTATTGATGTGCCATCTTGGAGGTGTTGGACTGCCCGTGCAACCTCTATATGGTCCAGGTATTGCCTCATGCTACCAGTAGTGACACTGACCCTAACCAAATGCAAGACTAGTGGAAAACAGAAAATATAAGTAGAGAAAAAAAAATCTCAGTGGCCTGTAAAATCATTCCAGTTTTGGAGGTCGTCTCAATCAGCTGAAACTGATTACCAACCCCCTCTGCTACTTAACTGACAAGATCAATATCCCAGGAGTTTAATTGACTTGATTCTATATTCTGATTAAAAAGTATTCCTTTAATTTTTTTTGCAGGGTGTGTATTATGCACATCGTAAACTGGGCCTTGGTGCTAATGCTTTGGTAGGCAAAAACCTGTATGAATTTCATGCTTTGTTCAGGCATCCAGGGAGGAAGATGACAGCGTGCAAACTGAACAGAAGAACAGAGCAGCAGAATGTCTTAGTGGTCAGCACCTTGCATCTTGCAGTACTGAGTTGCTCAGTTAAAATCCCAATCAGGACACTGCAGAATGTCAAATTAGGCACTTATGAGTAAGAGGTTTTCCAGCATAATGAGTCGCCTGCCTGGTTCATATGGCCTTCATGAGCTTAGCCATGGAGTTCTCATTGTTGTCATTGGAGGATGCTGTGTCCTTCAGGGATATACTCAATTATGATGATTGGGTGTGTCCTTGGGGGGTGTATCGTTTTCTGGTGGTAACTTTATGTGTTGGACTTGTCCTTAAGTGGTATCTCTGTTTGCAGTTGCAGCCTGGGACCTGCGTTGACCCGTGCCTCTCTTCCAATGCAGTGGAAGTTGGGATGAAGAATATTAGTTCTATCCTAAAGCATACCTCCCAACATTTTGAGATGGGAATGAGGGACACCTACCAGCAAACGTATGTAGACATGGGACACGGCCCCTGCCATACCCCCTTAAAGGAGAATAAACCCAAGAAAAAGGTAATTAAATCCACAAGGGATTTTTTTTACATTGGCTTTTAAAATGTACAAATGCAGCAATTCAGAATTTGGAAGAAAGGTTTAGCACTGGGAAACACTTTTTGAAAGATAAAAAGTGCATTTTATATACAGCTATATGGATCAGACCAAAATGAGGGACAAATGAGGGGGGAAGAGGGACAGATGGACATTGCTCCAAATCAGGGACAGTCCCTCGAAATCAGGGACAGTTGGGGGCTATGCTAAAGCATAATTCTGACAAGTGGGGCAATCTGGTCTGCATTGTGAGAGTTTAAACTGTCCCCTTCAAGGGCTAGCTTGATTTGATAGCAAAGAGCAAAGTTGGGTGAACGGTTCGGGCCGAGCAAAAGTTCGGCCTGAACATCACCTGTTTGCCTGTCTGGCGAGCACCCAAATTTGCAGGGCGTTCGTTGGGTGTTTTCCCCGCCGAACGCCCTGCAATGCACTGTGTGCTGCACAGTGCATTCAAAGTCCTGATTGGGCAAAGCTTTGCCCAATCAGGGCACAGTGAATAGCTGGTTGTTAAGGAGCGGGCCGGAAAGCTCACGCCGGCCGCGTGTCCTTAACAACTGTTGAGTAATCAGCTGTCAATGGGCTTCCCTGCTGACAGCTGAAAAAAAAAAAACATTGCTGGCAACAAAAAAGTGAAAAATAATTCATACCAGACCCTTATCTGAGCGAGCAGCCCGGCAGGTAAGGAGGAGGGGGGGCGAGGGAGCGCCCCCCATCTCCTGAACCTTACCAGGCCACATGCCCTCAACATGGGGGGGGGGTGCTTTGGGGTGGGGGGCTCTATTCTTTGTATTTATGTCTGTATCATGTGATGGAGAACATCAGAGCCAGAGTACACACTGTGGATTTTATCACAAGCCTGCAAAGGACTTACACTGTTTTTGAGCATTGCATTATCTGTTTTTACCAGTGATTTTAGGAGTACTACTATTGTTGCTCAGAGGGATGCCTATTTCCAACTCCCAGAGCTGTGTTCTCTGACATACCTCTGTTTCTACATGTCTGCTGGCTGGGTTCTCGATCCACTCCTCTAGACAGGGATCCCTGTCAAAAATACAGAGGGAGTTCTCAGAACCATACAAGAGATTGGCTGGCTAGTCTTTCAAAAAGTGTCATGTGACTCCTATGCAAATCCTTGTGTATCTAAGAGCTTAATTCATCACAGTGCAGGAATCGGATACTTCGTTTTTGCCACTAGGGCATACTGGTTGTTGAACGTTGGATAAGCCCAGCTTTCCTCTCTTCACCTGTCAGCGTCTTAATACCTGATGATCAGGACCATGGTCTCTCCCATCCCTATATTGAGGTGTGCGCAATGGTAATGGCCTCCTGTCTTGAAAGGTTTTTTTTTTTTCTCCAATGTTGATCATGCACCCAGCTATTCATGTCTCACAAACAAGCAGATAAAGCCTTGGGTGCTGGCACAGTAATAAATCTTCTGTGCTGTTGAGCTATTGCCAGTCAGGAAGTTGTTTTGCAGGTGGCACTCCCCGGTTGGGAAGTTGTTTTGAACATTCTGGTTTTCTGGCCAACTCTTTTATGCTCTTTTTGCCTTTTGTCACCTGACAGCAGGCTTTTTAGTCTCCAGTGAGTCTCACAAGCCATATGCTTTCCCTCCAGTCCGATCCATATACATTTTTTTGGGGTCTGTTGCTAAAGACCATGGCAATTATTGCAGTAATTCCCCGGTGGCCAAAGGTTCCTGCATTTGATGCCGGGTTATCAGATTAAAGCCCTTTCTCTCGGATCTTCTGTCGCAGAGTGCAATACTCCACTCTTGTCCATCTCTTCCAGTTTGTCATCTTGGCAGGAAGAGACTGATCAGGCTTGGCTGTTGTTTCTCTAAGGTAATATCTATAAATCCTACAAAAGGTTTCAGTCCTCTGGTCAGGTGCATTCTGGACTTCAACTGATCCGAAAGCTCTCTTATGCCCTGTACACACGGTTGGAAATTCCTACGGAAAAAGTCCGATCGGATTACGTTGTCGGAAAATCCGATCGCGTGTGGGCTCTAGCGGACTTTTTCAGTCAGAATTTCCGACGGAAAAAGTTTGAGAGCAGGACCTAAAATTTTCCGACAACAAAATCCGATCGGACTTTTTCCGATCGTGTGTAGAGAATTCCGACGCACAAAGTGCTACGCATGCTCAGAATAAATTTGGGGACGAAAGCTATTGGCTACTGGCCTCTTCGTAGTCCCGTCGTATGTCACCGGGTTCGGAACGATCGGATTACCCGACAACGTTGTGCGACCGTGTGTATGCAAGACAAGATCGGTCAAAATCCGTCAGAAAAAATCCGATCCGGTTTTGTGGTCGGGATGTCCGACCGTCTGTATGGGGCTTTAGAGGGCAGATCTCTGCAGTCCCTGTCATATCCGATGTCTCATGGGTAGACTATCCTTTACTCATCCAAAACTTTGATAGGGGCTGCATAAAGCCTTGGGTGCTGGCACATTAATAAATCCTCTGTGCGGCTGAGCTATTGCCAGTCAGGAAGTTGTTTTGCCAGTAGCATTCCCAGGTTGGGAAGTTGTTTTGAACATTCTGGTTTTCTGGTCAACTCTTTTATGCTCCCTTTGCCTTTTGCCACCTGACAGCAGGCTTTTTAGTCTCCAGTGAGGCTGAACAACATCACACTGGTGTCCTACATCCAGGGGCAGGTGAGACCCTGCAGGGTCAGTCCACTGAGAAGAGGTAGAGATGACTGTGATTTGGGTGGAGTAGAATTTCTCTATCGCCTCATTTGAGTCTACATTTAGAACTTCTGGGAAGATTCCATATTCTGTGACCAAATTGGGCAACAGTGGTTCCTACATGCAGGTTCCTCCAAGTGGATATTCATCTCTGAACAAGATCAGAGCGTAAGATCTGCTAGCATCTCCTTACTGTTACAAGCTGGAAAGCTTTACCCTAGGGGCCTGGGCCAAGCCCCGGATGCTGTGCAGATCAGGAAGGGTCTCACAAGCCATATGCTTTTGCTCCAGTCGGATGGGGTTAAAAGTGCCCCACTAGTGGCCGAAAAGCAGCGCAAAAGCGCCGCTTAAACAGCGGTAAAGCGCCACTAAAACAGGCGCCCCCCCAATTAAATGCAGCCTTACCAGTGCCAATTAAATGCAGCCTCATCAGCGCCCATCAGTGCAGTTTAATCAGTGAAGTCTCATCAATGCAGCCTCATCAGTGTCCATCAGTGCAGCCTCATCAGTGCAGCATCATCGGTGTCCATCAGTGCCCACCAGTGCAGCCCATCAGTGCTGCCTATCAGTGTCCATCAATGCCACCTCATCAGTGCCCACCAGTGCAGCCAGGGCCGCTGATAAGCCAGTACAACTGGCCCTGTTGTACCGGGCCCAGCCAGCAGGGGGGGCCTAGGCAATAAAAACAGGGAATGAAAGAATGCCTAGTAATAAAAAAGTGTAGCCCTCCCCTTCTCCAGCCCGCTCACATTTAACTGTAAACAGTGCTGGAGTGGGGCTGAATTGGGGAACCAGGAGAGAGACACAAGGAGGTATGACTACAGCAATACAAGTTTTGCAGGACACACAGCTGTGGCTGAATGGAAACAGGATCATCAGGAGCACAGTAACATGTAGCTGGCAGCTGCATTGTCTTCCAGATATCATCAGGCAGTGTGCAGGTTACCGATCAGCCTCCCCTCCCTCACTGGTTACTTTTTCTTTTTTTTTTTTATCTGCCTAACCTGACCTGCACATTGCCTGATAACACTGATAAGATCTCTGGAAGACTCTGCAGCAGCTGTTAACCATTTCAGCTTATTATCAGCTATTTAGCCAGAGCTCTGTGTGTGCTGCACAGATTGTTTGATGGTTTGTTTTTGGAGGATTTACTTCTGGATCAGGCTAGAAGCTTCACAGCCCCATTAACTGGTTACTGTCCTCCACTAATCCTGACCAGTTCACTGTTTGTAAGAAAATTTGTATTTTGGAAATTGGATCTTCTGTCACTTGGTTGTACTTTCAAAGGAAAATCACTGACTTTTTCTTGCAGAGCTGGTTTAAATAGAGGGGATCAGCCCTGTGATACTATATACTTAAACAGTGGGTTCAGCCATAAATGCAGTCTCCGACCATCTCCTGAATCAATCATGTCTGCAATCCCTAACCATCTCCTGTACTATCTCTGCAGTCTCTGATCATCTCCTGTACTATCTCTGCAGTCTCTGACCATCTCCTGTACTATGTCTGCAGTCTCTAATCATCTCCTGTATTATGTATCCAGTCTCTGACCATCTCCTGTATTATGTCTGCAGTCTCTGACTATCTCCTGTACTATGTCTGCACTCTCTGATCATCTCCTGTACTATGTCTGCAGTCTCTGACCATCTCCTGTACTATGTCTGCAATCCCTAACCATCTCCTGTACTATGTCTGCAGTCTCTAATCATCTCCTGTATTATGTCTCCAGTCTCTAATCATCTCCTGTATTATGTCTCCAGTCTCTGACCATCTCCTGTATTATGTCTCCAGTCTCTAACCATCTCCTGTATTATGTCTGCAGTCTTTGACCATCTCCTGTACTATGTCTGCAGTCTCTGATCATCTCCTGTATTATGTCTGCAGTCTCTGACTATCTCCTGTACTATGTCTGCACTCTCTGATCATCTCCTGTACTATGTCTGCATTCTCTGATCATCTCCTGTACTATGTCTGCATTCTCTGGTCATCTCCTGTACTATGTCTGCATTCTCTGGTCATCTCCTGTACTATGTCTGCAGTCTCTGACCATCTCCTGTACTATGTCTGCAGTCTCTGACCATCTCCTGTACTATGTCTGCAGTCTCTGACCATCTCCTGTACTATGTCTGCAGTCTCTGACCATCTCCTGTACTATGTCTGCAGTCTCTGACCATCTCCTGTACTATGTCTGCAGTCTCTGACCATCTCCTGTACTATGTCTGCAGTCTCTGACCATCTCCTGTACTATGTCTGCAGTCTCTGACCATCTCCTGTACTATGTCTGCAGTCTCTGACCATCTCCTGTACTATGTCTGCAGTCTCTGGTCATCTCCTGTACTATGTCTGCAGTCTCGGAGCGTCTCCTGTACCATGTCTGCAGTCTCTGACCATCTGGGGAGGGACCAGGGGTGGGGCTGAAGGAGGGACAAGGGGCAGGACCAGGGTGGGGCTGAAGGGGGCCTCGTCAGGTAGGCTGAAGGGGCCCCATGATTTCTATCAGCGGTCCTGAGTGCAGCCTATTAGTGCCATCCCACAAGTGCAGCCCATTAGTGCCCACCAGTGTCCTTCAGTGCCACCTCATCAGTGTCCACCAGTGCAGCCTCATCAGACAATCCACAGGCAGCCCGTTTAATTGTACATGATTGCATTGTCGAGAACTACAGCTGTGGCGCTGACAGAGCAGCCCAAGCGGCCGCCGTACCCCATTTGGCCACTCAGGCTGCTCTGTCTTCTGTCTGTGGCTGAGTGACAGGCCCAGCCCGGAAATCGCACATCGCTCACGGGTGTCTGTGAGTCTGCAGCCAAATGCAGGACACTTGAGATGTCTGAAAATGGATGGAGCCAGACTTAGGGGAGGGAGATTTCTGCAGCATATTTGGCAAGTACAGAATCACAGTATATATACAATAATATACAAAGTGGTTGGAGGGAAGCTGTAGAATGACAAAGATATTTTTATTACAAATTATGTGCGCATGACGGGGACTGCAGTTCCTCTTTAAACTGATGTGAACAGCTGATGTTGTTTAGATACCTGCAAACAAACATGTACTTGTACCTCACATATTCATATGGATACATAGTTTAGGAATAAATCGTGTCAAGGAAGATTAGTGTTTTATTTGGAGCAGTGAAAACAGAAGCCCTTCAAAGGATTCACTGGAGCACGAAAAACGATGACGTCAGGGAAATATGCCAGTTTTCTAAACCACTCTGCCCTCTACAGGCTGAACTCCAACACTACATGCTAGATATCGGCTGGAAAATTGGTCAGAAATCCAGGAGCAGACAAAACGCTGAAGCCTGACGCGCCATGTTTATTAGTGGCAAATTACATTCTGCGAAAAGTACACAAGAAACTTTTACTAACAGAACAACAGCAATTCTATAGAGCGTTCTATCTACACATCACTACATGCTGAACTTTGTTGTGTTTTGTCGGTTTGTTTTCTTTTTGCAGAGGAACACGTGACTTGTGTACGTAACGCTGATAATAACCTTGACGCGCGCCCTCGCAATTGAAGGCAGTGGGTGGAGCCTAGGGGGATGACGTCACGGAAAGCTGGCGCGGTAAGGCTAAACTCTGACATGGCGGGAGGCGGGAAAAGAACAACACAAGATGTGCAACAGGTGAGGGCTGAGCTGACCCGCGGAGCGCACTGGGGGAGGGGGGGCACAGGCTCCTCGCTACCTGTCCGGCTATAGTGGAGTCTGCGGAGCTGTCCACTACACTTCGCCTGACAGAACTGCTTCATCCACTTCCTACTCCTGAATGCATGCAATTATACCATACCTGAGCCAATGGGGCCTATAGAAGTTGTGGGCAGCCCTGAATGAATACGCTAATGTTAACCCCTTCAAGCCTAAGGGAGAAACAAATTGTAATGCCTATGCACAATTTTGCAACTTTGACATGTGTTAGTAAAACCCGTACACATCATCATTGTTCAGGACAAATTGGGCTTTGGTGGTAAATAATGGATACTTCCTGACTTTTTTTTTTTTTTTTTCCTTTTATTAATTTTAATAAATTTAAGTTAATACATTTAATATAAATGCAAACCAGTGCAGCTTATCAGTGTCCACCAGTGCCGAAAGTCAGGGACTGCCATGACGGGGACTGCCAGTGCCACCTGACGGGGACTGCCAGTGCCGAAAGTCAGGGACTGCCATGACGGGGACCGCCAGTGCCACCTGTCAGGGACTGCCATGACTGGGACCGCCAATGGCACTTGTCAAGGACAGCCAGTGGCACTTGTCAGGGACTTCCATGACGGGGACCGCCAGTGGCACTTGTCAAGGACAGCCAGTGGCACTTGTCAGGGACTGCCATGACTGGGACCGCCAGTGGCACTTGTCAAGGACAGCCAGTGGCACTTGTCAGGGACTTCCATGACGGGGACCGCCAGTGGCACTTGTCGGGGACCGCCATGATGGGGACTGCCAGTGGCACTTGTCAAGGACAGCCAGTGGCACTTGTCAGGGACTTCCATGATGGGGACCGCCAGTGGCACTTGTCAGGGATTGCCATGACGGGAACCGCCAGTGGCACTTGTCAGGGACCGCCATGATGGGGACCGCCAGTGGCACTTGTCAGGGATCGTCATGATGGGGACCGCCAGTGGCACTTGTCAGGGACAGCCAGTGGCCCTTGTCAGGGACTGCCATGCCGGGAACCGCCAGTGGCACTTGTCAGGGACTGCCAGTGGCACTTGTCGGGGACCGCCAGTGGCACTTGTCAGGGATCGCCATGATGGGGACCGCCAGTGGCACTTGTCAGGGACTGCCAGTGGCCCTTGTCAGGGACTGCCATGCCGGGAACCGCCAGTGGCACTTGTCAGGGACTGCCAGTGGCACTTGTCGGGGACCGCCATGATGGGGACCGCCAGTGGCACTTGTCAGGGATCGTCATGATGGGGACCGCCAGTGGCACTTGTCAGGGACAGCCAGTGGCACTTGTCAGGGACCGCCATGATGGGGACCGCCAGTGGCACTTGTCAGGGATCGTCATGATGGGGACCGCCAGTGGCACTTGTCAGGGACAGCCAGTGGCCCTTGTCAGGGACTGCCATGCCGGGAACCGCCAGTGGCACTTGTCAGGGACTGCCAGTGGCACTTGTCGGGGACCGCCAGTGGCACTTGTCAGGGATCGCCATGATGGGGACCGCCAGTGGCACTTGTCAGGGACTGCCAGTGGCACTTGTCTGGGACCGCCATAATGGGGACCACCAGTGGCACTTGTCAGGGACCGCCATGACGGGGACCGCCAGTGGCACTTGTCGGGGACCTCCAGTGCAGAGCGGGGTTATCGTCAGTATTTACGTGTATATACACAGCGGGGATCTCCCGCGGTGTTCGGTAGTGTTTTATGAGAACGATGAGTGCTGATGCTCCACCCCCTGTCGTTATGATTGCCAACACACTGTTCATATAATGGTGGAGGGCGGGACATCGGCATCAGTGTTCTCATATCCAATACCGGACACAGTGCGGCACAGATCAGGGGCTGTGAGACTCCTTCCGCCCACAACATGTCTGCTTCCTCCTGCTCGGCTTTCAGAGGACTACAACGGGGTGCACCAGACCGCTTGCTGAGGAGAGGTATAGCAGCCAGTGGTCTTACAAACAGGAAGTCAGCAGGCAATAATGTTTTTTTCAGCAAGCCTATTACAGAGGAACTACAGAGCTCAGAAGAACATGGATGGCAAAGTCTGTAAAGGTAGGAGATCAGCAACAAAAACATGGAAAAAAATTTGGGCCGGAGTTTTGCTTTAACCGCTTGCCGACCGCCGCGCAACGATGTACGTCGACAGAATGGCACGGCTGCGCAAATGGGTGTACCTGTACTTCCCTTTGAATTTGCATGAGTAGGATCACGGGTCCCGCGGGGGCACCCGCAATCATCTCGCAGAGAGAAAGAAGGGGGAAATGCTAATGTAAACAAGCATTTCCCCATTCTGCCACTGTCACTGCTTACTGTAATCGGGAGCAGTAATCAGTGATGTCACACATAGCTCCTCCCCCCTAAGTTAGAATCACTCCCTAGGACGCACCTAACCCCTACAGCGCCACCTAGTGTTAACCCATTCACTGCCAGTCACATTTACACAGTAATCAATGCATTTTTAATCGCACTGATCGCTGTATAGATGTGAATGGTCCCAAAAATGTGTCAAAATTGTCTGATGTGTCCACCATAATGTCACAGTCACGATAAAAATCGCTGTTTGCCGCCATTACTAGTAAAAAAAAAATATATATTATTAATAAAAAAAATGCCATAAAACTATCCCCTATTTTGTAGACGCTATAACTTTTGCACTAACCAATCAATAAACGCTTATTGCATTTTTTTTTTATTTTTTTTACTAAAAATATTTAGAATACGTATTGGCCTAAACTGAGGAAAACATGTTTTTTTTTTTTTTTTTTTTATATATTTATATATACAGTATATATTTTTGGGGATATTTATTATAGCAAAAAGAAAAAAATAATGTTTGTTTTTTTTTTTTTTCATAATTTTCGCTCTTTTTTTGTTTATAGCGCAAAAAATAACCGCAGAGGTGATCAAATACCACCAAAAGAAGGCTCTGTGGGAAAAAAAAGATATCAGTTTTTTGTTTGGGAGCCACGTCGCATGACTGCACAATTGTCAGTTAAAGTGACGCAGTGCCAAATCGCAAAATGGTGCTCTGGTCTTTGGCCAGCCAAACGGTCTGGGGCTTAAGTGGATGTAAACCTGATTCATGAAATTGGACCTGGGCACATATATCTGCAGTGTTTTGTTATCTATCTTCAAAGCCCTGTGTCCCCTAGCTGTCTCCTGCTCTTTTTCTGTTATCAGCCTGATAACTCCTGACCAGTTCTCCACCATATGATAAAAGCAGCTGGAGTTTTGTGTTGGGGAGGATGCTATAAATAGGTTAGCGCAGAGCTGAACTATTCAACAAACCAAGCTGAAAGTCTCTACCTATCCTCCAATCAGCTGTCTTGGCTGTATGCCCAGCCTTCACTGCAGTGTTAACCAGGAAGAGAAAATCTAAGGCCTCATGTACACTGCTGCTGGTAAACAAACGTTTAGGAGCAGTTGGGCATTATTTTTTTTCCAACTGCTCCTGAACTCTCCTCTGTTATCTTATCAGTACATGTACACAGGGTTGTTTACAGTCATTTCTAGGCAGTTGAGTTTTGAGGCTTTTTTTGGAACGTAAAAAAATGGGTGCAGAAGCTGAGTTTACAGGCATTTCAAGCGCCAAACTTGTTAACTTGCGTTTAACCGCATTTAGTTGACAGGCGTTTTTTCATTTTTGGCTGGGGGGGGGGGGTGATGTGGGGTATCATTTTTTTTTTTTTTTTTTTTTTTTTTAAGCGGCAAAATGGATGTTTAACTTTCTAAACCAGTATAAAAAGATGAAGACAGCAGATATACATGTAAAACTTAAGGAGTAAGGAGATTTGTGTATCATCTGAGGCTGTTCACTTAACTGGGTACATGTGAGGGTTTACATCCACTTTAACCGCTTCACCCCCGGACAATTTTACCCCCTTCCTTACCAGAGCACTTTTTGCGATTCGGCACTGCGCCGCTTTGACACGGTCGTGCGACGTTTCACCCAAACAAAATTGACGTCCTTTCTCCTATAACCTTCCAGGACGGCATACATGAGACATGAGGGCTCCTCCCTACAGGAAACACAATCGCATGACAGATTTGTTATAAGCCCCACCCTCTCCCTTGATCCCCAGTATTGATTGTGTTTCTCCCGAACACAGCAGCAGGGTCTGACGGTACCCCTGTTGAGACAGGTTCTTAGGGATGCTGGGGAGGGCTGAACTAACCTGTAAGGCTTGTCCTTTTCTCACAGGTCGCCCCAAAGCTGGTAACAGCGCTCTGGCTGCAGGGAGGCACGCCATCGCTAAAGTCATTTTTGAATTCACCGCCCAGCCGCTCTCCTCCATTCCAAATGGGAAGTTCTGCCCTCCAAGCCTCGCTCTGAGTAAAGATCGTGTCACAGGAAGTGGGCGGCGCCACACAACCCGGAAGTCAGATACACTGGGAGAAGCGCGCAGAGCGGTGGGGAGAGCGGCATGGTGAGCAGCTAGTAGCTGCAGCAGGAGCAGTGTGAAGCGGTCGCCAAGTTATACCTTCCCCACCAGACGGTACTAGCAGCAAAGACCCTGCTAACTCCTCTTCATGGAACAAGAAGAGGGAAAAGCGTCTACTGCGGGCAGATCCAGGTCGGGCCCGGTGAGTACAAACCCCCCTTGGAAAGAGAGCAGACAAAGGGATAAGTAGACTCCTGGGAAGGAGTCGGTGATAGAGACAGGACAGGCTGGTCTCTTACTTAACCCTTCCTCTCTCTCTGGTACAGACCTGCAGTATTGGGGGGGAAGACATATAATGTGGTATGTTTATGTCTCCTGTTTAACAGAGTCCCCCAGCGGAGCCCAGGAGGCCCCAAATAAACGCCCTCCTGCCGCTTTAGGGCATAGCTCCTCAAAAAAGTGTGGGTACTGTAAAGATAAACTCCCAAACTCTCACCCAAAACCATTCTGCTACAAATGTATTAACAAATTAGCAGGTAAAGAGGCTTCAGCACTGATGAAGGATTTCCTCTCATCCATGCAGACAGAAATGCTAGCTACTGTAAAGGCCTTCCGTGATGCAGCAGGGCAATCTTTAGCCCAGGGCCCAGAGGCTGAGGAGCTTACCCCCAGAGAAGGCATGTCTTCCCAGGATAGCCTCACTTGGGGGGATCGTAGTGCCCTTATCCTACCCTCTCAGTCCATCCCTCTTTCTCAGCTGGACAACGAAGAGGAGGGGAAGGTAGATAGCCAGGCCAGGTCTGAACAAGGTTCAGAGGCAGAGCTAGACCTAGAATTAGGCCAGTCACAGGATTGTGCAGGCCAAGGAGACACCTCTTCACTGTAGAGGATCTGGATGGACACTGCAGGCTATATATGCTACTGAGGAGATTCCAAAAGCCCCTAAAGTAACTTCAGCACAGGACAAAGTCTACAGAGGGCTAGGAAAAGCTCAGTGGCGGGAGCCTGAAAAAGGAATCATTAAACAAAAAACCTGGAAAAGAAGGTTCCCCTTCAGTCAATCCGATGAAGAGACATTCTTTAAGCTCCCAAGGTTGGATGCGGCATTATCGCAGGTCACCAAGCTAGCCGATCGCTCTTTTGAGGACACAGGCAGTATCAAGGACCTGATGGACCGTAGGGCAGAGTCCCTTCTCAAGAAAGCCTGGGAAGCTAATACAGCAACCCTGGGTCCAGCATTAGCAGCAGCCTGTGTGGCAAGGAATGCAAACTGCTGGGTAGAAAAGCTAGCAAAACATCTAGCTCAGGAACCCGAAATTAACGATGTCCTGGATTCACTATCCGTGATGGGTAAAGCAGTAGCCTATTTAGCAGACGCAGCAGTCGAGTCTGCCAGGGCCTCAGCTAAAAACAGCTGCGCTAATCAACTCAGCTCGGAGAGCTGTCTGGATTAAAGGTTGGGAATGGGATGTCGCGTCGAAGGGTAGACTATGTGGCCTCCCTTTTCAAGGATCCTTGCTGTTTGGCAAGGGCCTGGACGACGTCCTGTCTAGGTCTTCTGAGAGGGGTAAAAAATTCCCAGTCAGGCCTAAAAAGGAAAAATGTAAACGCTTTTTTCGAGGCCCCCAGGGTCAACCACAGCAAAAAGCCAAAAAAGAACCCAATAAGCGGTGGAACTTTGGCAGGGGGAGACAACGGAACAGTGTGCTGTTTCCTTCCCCTAGGGTTGACACAAAACCTACCAAGTGACGCCAAGATCAGGGTAGGGGGACGGCTGTCACACTTTGTCCCCCCAGTGGGAGAAAATTTCAGACGGCAGTTACATCTTTCGGACTCTGCGAGAAGGGTATCGCTTAGAGTTTCTGAAAAAAAAAAAAAACCCTGTATAATTAGCCTAACCTATCCCCCAAGGGATATCCTGAAACGAACTGCCCTCCTGGAGGGTATCCAGGAATTGGCGGAACAACGAGTGGTAGTGTCAGTGCCAAAAGAGCAACAATACCAGGGATTTTATTCCCACGTATTCGTATTTTGCAAGCCGTCAGGCAAATACCGGCTTATAGTGAACTTAAGAAATCTAAACAAATTTCTGGAGTACAAAAAATTCTCCATGGAGAGTATTTACTCTGTACGAAAAAACCTCATGAAGGGAGCCTTCCTGACGACCTCTGGACCTCAGTGATGCATACCTACATGTTCCGATCCATGCGGATCATCAGGCATTCCTGAGGTTCACAGTAAAATTCAGAAAATAAACTTTCCACTGACAGCCCGCCTGAGAATCTTTACGAAGATTCTAGCAGAAGCAGTAGCCTTTCTGCATTTACAGGGAGTATCCCTAATCCCTTATTTGGACGATCTGCTGATCTCCGGACAGTCTGCGGAGCAGGTTCAGTCGGATACCAACAGAGTCATGTTGGTCCTAAAGAACTTAGGTTGGATAATCAACCAGGAAAAATCCTCCCTCAACACAGAACAGATCAAGATCTTTCTCGGTTACAGGGTAGACACCAAGCTCCAGAAGCTCTTCTTGCCAGAAGACAAGGTGGCGAAACTGGTTTCTGCAGTAAAGTCCCTGATAAAGACTCCATCTTGCACCAGGAGAAAGGTTCTAAGAACCCTGGGCCTAATGTCGGCAAGCATACCAGCCATCGTCTGGTCTCAGCTCCATTCAAGAGACTTACACTTCTTCCTCCTGTCCACATGGGACAAGAAGAAAGAGTCTTTGGATCAGGAGATACTACTAACTCCTTCGGTCGTGTCTTCACTAGAGTGGTGGACAACCCCCAAGAATCTAGGGGGGGGGCGGCCATGGGCACAGTGGGACTCGGTAAAGGTTACTACCGATGCCAGTTCCTGGGGGTGGGGAGCCCACCTAGGGAAGAAAAAAGCCCAAGGCCTTTGGGACATCTCGCTAAGTCAGATGTCATCCAACTACAGGGAGCTCAAGGCTGTAGGGGAAGCCCTGAAGGCCTTCCAAAGAAGCATCAAGGACAAGGAGGTCCAAGTGAGCTCCGACAACACCACAGTGGTGACCTACCTGAATCATCAGGGAGGTACCAGGTCCAGGCGCCTGTTGGAACTATCCCAACAGATCCTGGGCTGGGCAGAAGGAGAGATCCTCTCCATCTCAGCTGTCCACATAAAAGGGACAAGCAACCTAGAAGCGCACTTCCTAAGTCGTCGGCAGCTAGGACAGGGGGAATGGGAACTAAACCCCGAGACATTTCAAATCCTGGTACAGCGCTTTTGGAATACCGGAGATCGACCTGTTTGCCAATCGGCAAAACAGGAAAGTAAAAGTATTTTTCAATCTCCAGAGAGAAGGAGTCGGAAGGGCTAGATGCCCTGACTCAGACCTGGCATTACAAACTGGCTTACGCCTTTCCACCTCTAGCCCTTATCCCACGAGTTCTTCAGAAACTCAGCCAATCCCCAGGCCAGCTCCTTTTGGTAGCACCATGGTGGCCAAGGAGAGCTTGGTTTGCGAACCTAAGCTTGATGGCAGTGGCAGAACAACTGAGGCTTCCGAACAGGCCGGACCTTCTCAGGCAAGGTCCAGTTCTTCACCCAAGGCCGGAAGCTTTCCAGCTGACGGCTTGGTTAGTGAGCGCCAGGTCCTAAGGAATAGGGGATGCTTAGATAGAGTAATAGATACCCTTCTCCTGAGCAGAAAACCAGTGACTAAAACGATATATTTTAAGGTCTGGAAGACCTTCTGCTCTTGGGGTAGGAAGAGGCAGATCACCTCCACCTCTGTTCCAGTCATTCTGGAGTTCCTCCAGGACGGGGTGGACCTAGGCTTGGCAGTCAGCACCCTTAGAGTCCAGATAGCGGCCCTCTCGGTTTACCTAGAGGCGAGACTGGCAAAAGAAAGCTTGATAAAGCGTTTCCTGCTGGCCAGGGAAAGGAGTTCCCCTGTCACAAACCACAGGTTCCCACCTTGGGACCTGACGAGGGTGTTAGAGGCACTATCTAAACACCCTTTTGAACCTATAGAAGAGGTTCCTATTAAGTTTCTAACTTTAAAGTTAGCCTTTTTGTTAGCGGTCACCGCGGCCAGGAGAGTCGGGCACTTGCAAGGGCTGTCCATGAAGGAGCCCTACTTATTAGTTCAACCTGACAGGGTCACCCTTCGGTTAGACCCCTTATACCTACCAAAGGTAGCATCTTTATTTAACAGGACACAAGACATAATATTGCCGTCCTTTTGTAATAAACCGAACAATGAAAAAGAGAGAAAATTTCATTGTCTAGACGCAAGAAGGTGTCTCCTTACATCTAGAAAGAACAAAAAGTTTTAGGAGGTCCAGTCACCTGCTAGTCTTATACGCAGGGTCTAGAAAAGGGCTTTAGGCTTCAAAAGCCTCAGTATCAAAATGGATCAGAGATGCTATCTCTGTGGCTTATGAGAGTTCTGGGGTTCCAGCACCAAAAAAGATTAAAGCCCATTCAACCAGGTCACTGGCAGCATCCTGGGCAGAGAAAGCAGGGGCCTCCTGGGAACAAATCTGCAGAGCAGCCACCTGGTCCAGTCAAGATACGTTCCTAAAACACTACCGTGTGGAAGTTTTTTTCACAGCAAGATATGGCTTTCGGTCGGAAGGTCCTACAAGCCGTGGTCCCACCCTGAAGGTAGGCCTGGGGGTTGCTTTATTATCCTCTCATGTATGCCGTCCTGGAAGGTTATAGGACAAAACCTACGTTAGACTTACCGGTAACGGTATTTCTACGAACCTTCCAGGACGGCAGGCCTACTTCCCACCCTATGTGGAGGGAAAGACTAGCTAAAACGTTAGGTGGTAAGTACCTACGTAGAGCAATGCTCCTTGTGAACCGGTTCAGGATTACTTTATTACATACTGGGGATCAAGGGAGAGGGTGGGGCTTATAACAAATCTGTCATGTGATTGTGTTTCCTGTAGGGAGGAGCCCTCATCTCTCATGTATGCCGTCCTGGAAGGTTCGTAGAAATACAGTTACCGGTAAGTCTAACATAGGTTTTTTTTCCCCCACAAATAGAGCTTTCTTTTGGTGGTATTTGATCACCTCTGCGGCTTTAATTTTTTGCGCTATAAACAAAAAGAAGAGCGATGATTTAAAAAAAAAAAAAAACAATTCTGTACTTTTTGCTATAATAAATATCCAATTTTTTTAAAAAAAAGACTACATTTTTTACTTAGCTTAGGCCGATACGTATTCTTCTACATATTTTTGGTAAAAAAAATCGCAATAAGCGTTTATTGATTGGTTTGCGCAAAAGTTATAGCGTCTACAAAATAGGGGATAGATATATTGCATTTTTTTTTTACTAGGAATGGCGGCGATCTGCGCTTTTTTTTTTTTTTTTTTTTTTTTTTTTTTTTTCCGTGACTGCGACTTTGCGGCGGACACTAGGAACACTTTTGACACATTTTTGGGACCATTTACACGATCGTTGCTATAAAATTGCACTGATTACTGTGTAAATGTGACTGGCAGGGAAGGGGTTAACACTAGGGGGCGCTGCAAGGGTTAATATATGTTCCCTGCAAGTGATTCTAACTGTGGGGGGAGGGGACTTGCAAGGTGAGGAGACCGATCGGTGTTCCTCTGTACTTGGAACACCCCATCGGTTTCCTCTCCAGTGACAGGACGTGGAGCTGTGTGTTTACACACACAGCTCCACGGTCCCGCTGTTTTCCCAGGCAATTGTGGGTGCCCGGCGGACATCGCGGCCGTCGGGCACGCGCACCGGGTCCCGAGCGACGCCGCGGGCTCGCGCGCACCCCCTAGACGGCCGGGAATAAGAGGACATCATATGACGTCTACCCAGGATGGGAGATCCATCTTGTGGACGTCATATGACAGTTTCCGGTATTGAAGTGGTTAAGGAGGGGGGAAGAGTTCCGGATAGCTGAGACTCTCATGCAATATGGCTGGATCGAGATGGCGCTCATGTAAGTATGAGAGTGGCTGCTGCACACAGATGTTTTTATATCTTAATGCATTAAGATAAAACTCCTTCTGTGTGCAGCAGCTTCCCTAAGCCCCCTCTCTAGTGATGTCCATGAGTGCCTCAGCCATCCGGGTTTCTCCCTCCTGATTGGCTGAGATACAGCAGCGGTGTCAAAGTCAGCCAATCGGGAGAGGGGCGGGGCCGAACCACGGCTCCATGTCTGAATGGATACACGAAGCTGCTCAGCTCGGGCGCCCACATATCAAGCTGATTTTGCTGTGGGGGCACTCAACAAGAGGGAGGAGCCAGGAGCTCCAACCAGGGACCCGAGAAGAGGAGGATACGGGCTTCCCTGTGCAAAACCATTGCACAGAAAAGGCAAGTATAACGTGTTTGTAAAGTCTCTTTTTTTTTTTTTCTATTAAAACAATCACTTTATGGTAATAAACCTTCTGCCTTTAAAACCACTATGTCCTGTGAGCTGTCACATTTCACAGAGGTGCTGAGGAGTTTCAGGAGGCTGAATCAGTACAGGAATCCTTGCTTGCAGCCAGCAAGGTACCATTGGATATATAGTCCTTAGAAATTGAAAGTAAACAGCAACGGAAAAGTTGCAAAGCATGCTGGGATTCCAGGGCATTGTGCAAAGCGATAGCAGCAAACAGGCAGGGCTCACAATGTGGAATGTCAAAAATTACAAAATAACTAATGTTTTATATGGTTACAATGCTGATGCACCATAGAACTAATTTGAGAGCAGAACTAAACCCATAGCTTTATAGCTTTATAGTTGTTCTAAAGTCAACATAACCACTTAAGCACCTCCTCCTGTACATATATGTCGGCACTTTGAAGAGGGATATCTCGGTAACAGCAGCAGCTGCTGCCACAACCGAGATATCCATCTTTACAGGAGGTGGTCGTGTTTACGATAATGGTGCTCTCTGCGGCGGGTTCGCCGCAAGATCACTGTTATCGGCAGCAGGAGAGGTGCCGCCGCTCTCCCGCCCTTACCGGAGCCGTCGGTAACGGCGGAGGCGATCAGGTCCTGCATACTGCTGGGTATGGAGACGAGTGAGGCTAAGATGGCCCCCCACGCGTCTCTATACCATAGGAGGGCGGCAGCAAAGTCAAAACGTCACTTCCGCCCATAAGTCTTAAAGGAACATTTTTTTCAAATTACTTTTTATATTTTATTCTTATTGCATTTAAGTCCAAATATGAGATCTGAGGACTTTTTGACCCCCAGATCTCATATTTAAGAGGACCTGCCGTGCTTTTTTTCTATTACAAGTGATGTTTACATTCCTTGTAATAGGAATAAAAGTGATCCATTTTTATTTTTTTTTACAGTGTAAAATCAAATAAATAAGAAGAAGCGAATGCATACGAGAGTAGCGCCCACATATGAAACCGGTAGTCAAACCACACGTGAGGTATCACCGCGATTGATAGACCTCTAACTCAAAACATGGAACCTGTAATATTTTTTAAATGTCGCTTATTTTTGATGGGGTAAAAGTTTGACGCCATTCCACGAGCGTGCGCAATTTTGAAGCATGAGATGTTGGGTATCAATTTACTCGGCGTACCGTTATCTTTCACAATATAAAAATGAATTCATTTTACTGTTTTTTATTTTTTTTTCAAAAAAAAGTGCGCTTGTAAAACCTCTGCGCAAATACGGTGTGAAAAAAAAGTATTGCAATGACCGCCATTTTATTCTCTAGGGTGTTAGAAAAAAAAACAATATATAATGTTTGGGGGTTCTAAGTAATTTTCTAGCAAAAAAACATGTTTTAAACATGTAAACACCGAGTCTGAAAAACCAGGCTTGGTCCTTAACCACTTGCTTACTGTGCACTTAAACACCCTTCCTGCCCAGACCAATTTTCAGCTTTCAGCGCTCTCGCATTTTCAGTGACAATTGCGCGGTCATGCAATGCTGTAACCAAATGAATTTTTTATCATTTTGTTCGCACAAATAGAGCTTTAGTTTGGTGGTATTTATTCGCGACTCTGTTTTTTATTTTTTGCGATATAAGCGAAAACATAGCGGAAATTTTGAAAAAAAACAATATTTTCTCCTTTCTTTTTTAAAAGAAATCCAATAAAATCAAATTTTGTCATAAATTTAAGCCAAAATGTATTCTGCTACATGTTTTTTGTAAAAAAAAAATCCGTTAAGTGTATAATAATTGGTTTCGCGTGATCACGGACATATGTACGCAAATGATCATGTAAAAGGGGTGTGCAGGTGATCACGGACATATGTGTGCAGATAATCATTGGCACATGTTATTTTACTGGGACATATGTGAGGGACATGTGTTTTTTACTGTGGGGACACTAGACAGGTGATCAGTGAGTAAAAGCTGTAAAAAAAACAGCTAATACTCACTGATCACCAGCCGGCTGCAGCGATCCGCTCTCCTCTCCTCACCGACGACTTCCGTGTGAGGAGAGGAGTGCCGATTGCCTAGCAACCGGCTGTTTGTTTACATCACATGACGGCTGTGATTCGTCACGGCCGTCATGTGATCAGGAGGGCCAATCATGAGCCCTCCTGCTGATCCGAGATGCACCGTGTCCGGGTGACACGGCCGCATCGGGATCGCGCCGCTGCGCGGGCACGCGCGCGGGCACACGCGCGATCCCTCTACTTCTGAAGGACGTTCCGGAACGTCCATTCAGAAGTAGACAGCCCCCACCCGGCCGTATATGTACATTGGCCGGGTGGGAAGTGGTTAAGTGGATAAGTTTGTGTTTGTTTGTGTTTTTTTTGTTTTTATACCTTCATTCTACAGTAAAAAAAATCCCCACTGTGTCCCCCCAATCCAGAAAAACAACTGATTCCTCTCACCGATTAGGCACTGTCCTGACTACAGCAATGTTCTCCTCTTCCTGGATTCATAGGTGGGAGAGCAGCGGGAGGCATAGGCAACTGCTGTTAGTGTCCACTCACACTACGCGATTTCCATTGTAACTTTACCGTGCGACTTTGATGCAACTTTGGATTTGTACGACTTTGGCTTTGACCATTGCGATTGTTTGTTTGTTTTTGTTTGTGCTCTACACACTTGCTAGACACGTGCAGAATGGAAAAATGTGTTTTAGTTTCATTTGTTCTCTTTATTTTCAAATGAATTCCAAATTTTCAGAACAATTTGGATATGAATCAGTCGAAAATTGATTAAAATTCTGTGTGACGAATAACTGGTTGTTAACCACTTTAATACTGGGCACTTTCGTCCCCTTCTTTCCCAGACCAATTTTCAGCTTTCAGCGCTCTCGCACTTTCAATGACAATTGCGCGGTCATGCTACACTGTACCCAAATAAAACTTTTATCATTTTGTTCGCACAAATGGAGCTTTCTTTTGGTGGTATTCACGACTGTTTTTTATTTTATGCGAAAAAAGAGCAGAGTAATTTTTCTTCAAAAATTTTGGCCAACGTTTATACTGCTACATATCTTTGGTAAAAATAACCCAAATTGGTGTATATTTGGTCTTTGCGAAAGTTATAGAGTCTACAAACTATGGTGCCAATCACTGAAAATTAATCACATCTGATCAGGCCTTCAGTACATCAGGTGTTTCTCATTCCTTGAGACACTAAGGCCCCTTTCAGACCCACGCGTTTTTCAGGCGCTACAGCGCTAAAAATGGCGCCTGTAATGCGCCTGAAAAAAGTGGGTCCTTTAACTCCAGCGTGAAAGCCGGAGGGCATATTTGGAGCATTGTATTCACCGCTCCTACCCATTGAACTCAATGGGACACCACGGGGATACCGCGGTAATACCGCCGGCAAATTTGCGGGGGGTTTTAACCCTTTTTCCGCCGCTGCCGGTGGTTAAAACCATCCCGCTAGCGGCCGCATACCGCGGGTAAAACGACGGTAAAGCAGCGCTGCTTTACTACAGCCTCCCCCACCGCCCCAGTGTGAAACCGGCCTAAGGGCTCTTTCACACAGGGCAGATCAGTGCTGATCCGTCCTGTGGATATCCGCTTGCTCATTGGGGATCGCCGAAGCAATCTCCGCTGAGCAGGAAGATGACAGGTCCGTCTCTGCACACAGCGTAGGGACGGACCTGTCAGAGCGACGCTCTCCCCCATGGGAGATTGGGTGACGACGGACTATAGAGTCCGTCGTCATTCAATCTGCAGACGGATGGAGAAATAGCTTTTTCATCCGTCACACTTTTTCGGATCGTGTCACCGCTGACATCCGACTCTCCATAGAGGTCTATGGAGTGTCCGTTCAGGTCCGCCTAAAAAACTGACAGGCGGACCTGAACGGACCACCCGTGTGAAAGGGGCCTTACAAGTCAGGAAAGTACAAATGCCCCCCAAATGACCCCTTTTTAGAAAGTAGACATTCCAAGGTATTAAGTAGCATGGTGAGTTTTTTTTTAGTTGTAATTTTTTCCCACAATTCTTTGCAAAATTAAGATATTTTTATTTTATTTTTTACAAAATTGTCATATTAGGTTATTTCTCAGAGCGTATGCATACAACAAATTACACCCCAAAATACATTCTGCTACTCTTCCCGAGTATGGCGATACCACGTGTGAAACTTTTACACAGCCTGGCCACATACAAAGGCCCAACATTGAATTGGCACCTTCAGGCATTCTAAAATGACCCCATTTTGGAAAGCAAACACCCCAATGTATAATATGAGGCATAATGAGTCTTTTGAACGGTTCATTTTTTTTTTTCCAGAAGTTTTTGGAAAATGTGGGAAAAAAAAATGAAAACGCATTATTTTTTTTATTTTTTTTACATAAAGTTGTCAATTTATAAGATATTTCTAACACATAGCATGTATATAGTAAAAATGACACCCTAAAATACATTCTGCTACTTTTCCAGAGTCTGGCGATACCACATGTATGAGACTTTTACACAGCCTGGCCACATACAGAAGCCCAGCATTGAAGTTTTATCATCAGGCGTTAAGAGCATAAAATACACATCTCATTTCATTCCTACCTATCACACTTTTGAGGGTCCTTGAGCACCAGCCCAGTGGAATTACCCACAAAATTACTCCATTTTGGAAAGCAAACACCCCAACTTATATTCTATGAGGCATGGGCTGCAGACAGTTACTCGGGTACTCTGATGGCCTGGTGACAGGTCCTCTTTATTGGGGGGGCAGGGCAATCAGTGTGATTAGTGTACACTGTAAGCGGTAACGAGATGTTACCGCAATCTCCTTCTCACGCGATCGGTGTGTGAGAAGGAGAACCCCGTAACATCTCATTACCGTGGTTTGTTGACATTTAGTAATCGGCTGTGAAAGGATCACAGCCGATCACGTGGTAAACAGCTGCCGGCCAATGGCTGTTTACCAGCGTCTGTGACGAGCAGTGTTCCTGGGAACACGCTGCCACCAACGCGCATGCGCCGTGCAAAGTGGGGCGGTACCACCTGTGATCGGCCATGATTTCATCACGGCCGATCACATGGTAAACAGCCATGCCCAATGGCTGTTCACCCCCCTTGGTGGCGAGCGGTGTCTCCGTGACATGCCGCCACCGAAAGTACAGGGATGCGCGCGCACACGATTGTGCTCATTCCCTGTTTAAATGGATGGACGTCATATGACTGCTGCCGGGCAGCAAGCAGTTAACAAGGAGGTCTCCTGATCACCGCCATTACTAGTATTTAAAAAAAAAAAAAAAAAAGTAAATAAAATTTCCATTATATATATATATATATATATATATATATATATATATATATATATATATATATATATATTTAAATATATATATCTCTATATCCTAGTATGTAGACGCTATGACTTTTGCACAAATCAATATACACTTATTGGGATTTTGTTTACCAAACATATGTAGCAGATTATATATTGGCCTAAATTTATGAAGATTTTTTTTTTTTAACATTTTATTGGATAAGTTTTGTAGCAGAAAGTTAAATGTTTTTTTGTTTATACTGCAAAAAATAAACAGAGGTGATCAACAAAAACTATTTGTAGGGAAAAAAATGTGATAAATTTTATTCGGGGACAGTTTTGCACGGCTGCACAACTGTCAGTTAAACTAACTTAGTGTCGTATCTCAAAAAAATGGCCTGGTCACAAAGCAAGGTAATTCGGTTAAAGGTCTGTTCATACCAGCGGGTGCATAGTCTGTATAATGTGTGCATTTTTGTATCGTATGGATGAATGTATTAAAACATTGCACGGTTTACTTTTTTTTTAATTAATTTTTTTTTTCACTTTATTGAAATCTCACAATCACACTTTATGAAAAAAAAATGGAAGAGGATAAAGAGGGGTATGGTTTACAGTATTCAGGATTGTTTATCTGCATTTGTGTCTTTTTGGTTTTCAGAATAGTGACACAGTAAAGGAAGATGTCAAGAAGAGACGGTCAGATCAGTCTGATGTACCCACAAGCTTACGACAGGAGGTGGAATGCTTGTATAAGCTTACTATGCCAGAAGATTTCTATGCATTCTGGACGTTTTGCACGGAGATTGACCCAAATATGCCCTCTGGTAAAAATACAGCCTTTTTTTTATTATTTATTTATTTTTTGTTTGAAAAGGTGAAAGCCACCTAAAGTATTTTAAGTGAAATAAATATGTTCTCATTTCTGTACTTTCAATTCTGCAGTCTGTTTTTTTGTTCAGTTTTTATGGTGAGCATAAATGTCAGAGAAGGCTTATGAAGAATGACAAATTACCTTTTACAGCTAAAGCAGTTGCATACTACAATGCTTGCTTTTATATGTTGCTTTTATCAACATGTAACATTCTAAGCTATCCCTGAGATAGACAAAGTGGGCAAGTAAAAAGGTTTGTTTGGGTATGCTTGTGTAGCCATCACTAGAGTGAAGAAATTAGCTATTTGTTATATGTGTTATTTTATAGGACCAATATAGCACATCTGTAGACTGTCTGAACAGGCTTTTTATAGAGGAGGCCAGTGAGGAATGATGGAAAAGTAACAAAAGGTAGTCATTTGATATGGGAATCACACATTTTCTTGTAAAGCAGGAAAATGTGCCCAAATGTCCTGGTTTTATGGCATTCCAAACCACTGTGTTACCTCTGTGGAAACAGTTGAATAAATATAATTTCGCATGTCACGCAAAGGGCGTTTGGACGTTTGTTGCCTAAAAGAAACTCCTCCTATTTGGGTGACACGCTTAGCGTGATTTTTAAACTTGCTTTTTGCTGCGCAATTGTGTTGCATGACAATTCATGACAATTCATGGCACCCAAATGTGCATTGGGTGTTTTGCTGCGTTTTGGAATTGAGGGCAGAATCAGCACAATTTCAAATTGCAGAATGTGAACTAGGGCTTGGGGCAAGTATCTCCCTACCCTTTCATGCCTAAGCCCATTTCTGACATTTGTTGCATATATATATATATATATATATATATATATATATATATGTGTGTGTGTGTGTGTGTGTGTGTATGTGTGTGTATATATATATATATATATATATATATATATATATATATATATATATATATATTATAGCTAACTTTACCGTTTTTTTTTTTTTTTTTATTAATGAAAGTGTCTTTTCCCAAAAAATTGCGTTTGAAAGACCGCTGCGTAAATACAGTGTGACATAAAATATTGCAACGATCGCCATTTTATTCTCTAGGGTCTCTGCTAAAAAAATTATATATAGATATCTATAATTTTTTATTTTTTAATGGCGCCATTGGCAGCCGAGTAAACCGAAAGTGACGTTGCTTCCGTGTTTACACATAGACTCGATCAAAGCAGTTTCCGGCTTTGTTCCAGTCTATCTAGCCGGAAGTGCCGGATCATTGCTCGCGTGGGGCGTGAGGCCCAGGAAGAGTGGAGGGGATGTCCCCTCCCGTCCCTTTGGGATAACAGCCGAGTGGCTTTTAGCCGCATTGGTTGTAATCCCTAAAGAGCGGACCGCCCACTCTTTAAAAAAAAAAAAAAATACCTGTGCAATGTTTTAACCCCTGAAAGCTGTGAGCGCAAATAGTGCGTATGGTCGGCACTAAGGGGCTAACCAGTTCCCACCCAGTGAATAGCAGATTGATGACCTGGCGGTGGTTTTGTTGTCCTGACTGGATGTCTTGTCAGGTTGCGCCATTCACCAGGCCTCGCAGTGGCGCAATCTGTTTGTGTCCATGGGACACAGCTGATAACCGATCAGATCAGAGTACCGGCTCCCTGCCTATATACCATGGTCACGGCAGGTCACATAACAGTTGTATACAATGGATGACTTCCTTTCATCTCATCCATTGGATAAAACTGTGTTGCTAGCTGCGATTGGTCAGTGTGATCACATGGTACAGACATGACCAATCTGTACTATGTGATTGGCTCTGGCCAATCACAGCTAACCAAAACAAAACGGACTGAATCAGTTTCAATCAGTAAAATACTTTGCTTATAAGCAGTGCATTACATTGCTATAAGTAACAAAATGGTTAAAAAAAAATAAAAAATCCTGATCCCTTCCCCGGAGTAGTACAATGTTACTATGGAAACATTATATTGCTTTGGTCAGTGTTTAAAAAAGAAAAATAATTGTATTAATTTTTTATTTTTTTTTTGTACTGTCACCAGTCAGTGTCTCTTGCCATGCCTCTTGGTAAGAACCTTGGACTGTCTACTTTTTTTTTTTTTTAACCGCTGTCGGCTTGAGCAGAGAATTCTCTGCATAGAAAGAATTGGGGAAATGCTTTGTTGGTACCCATGTTTTATCAGATAGTGCCCGCTATCGAGAAGAGCCCAAGCCGCACTGCGCATGCGCCGTACGGAACTACACAACAGCTGATTTCATGATCAGCTGTTGAGATGGCGCCTGCGCAGACAATAGCCGACGGCTTGCGAGGTGTGTAGATTTCGATGAAGGGTGGGTTTGGGCATCAAAACCCGCCGTTCACTAGACTAAACAAGCCCGGCAAGCATCCAGGAAGAATGGCATAAAAATATTCCCTTTGCAGCACTGCCCATAATCGGTTAAAAATCCACCCCTCACCACAATGAAGACACCCAAACTCGCCCTTCACCGCAAATGAACACGCCTCGCAAACACGAGGCACAATCTGACAATAACATTCTCCTGTCGCACCTGACTTGCAAGGCAGTTCACACTGCCATATGCGAACTGCAGGGAGTGTAAATGCAATGTTAATGACACCCCTATTTATCTCGCATATCGTACTGCAATCCGATTTCTGGTTTGGTCTGAATGCGATGCAATATCAGCAATTATATCTGTATGGCTGAAATCGCACTGACCTCGCATGTGATTTGCTCTGCGGTGCGAATCACATGTCATCTTGCACCACACACTGGTGTGAACCGGCACTTATGATTGCGAGAGGGGGAAAAAAATCTCACTCTCAATTTCTTAACAATAAATCGTGCATCTCTAACAGACCGTCATACACACAGGCCAAATGTCGGACAGTTTTTGAACCGTCCGTTGTTTCCTGACATTTGGCCTGTGTGTACGGGGCTTAAAGTGGATGTAAACCCAATTTTTTTTATTTTTTTTTTGATGTCATAATGTAAAGTATACAATTTCCTATCATTTGAGCCCAGTCCTGCCACATAGAGTTAATCAAGCTCTGAGCAATCGTCTTATTGTTCAGTGAGAGAAATCTTGACAAACAGAGAAACTTTGTCAAATCCTCCCCCTTGCTGTGAGTGACAGGTGATTTACATAGCTTGTGCACTAGCCTAACAGACATGCATTCTTTTTTAATTACCTCCCACTTCTTTCTTCTGCTGCTCTGCCAGGATTGGATGTTGCACACCTCAGCATAATTGGGCATGCTGAAGTCATGTGGTTACTTTCATGTCTTTTGACTGGATGTTCGAGATCATAGCAGAAGTTCAGTGGAAGAAATACACAGAAGAAAATGCATGTTGACAAGGGGAGTGTAGAGGTGGGCGGGGAGTCTACTGACATCACGACTCCACCCACCGAGCTCCAGATAACAGACCTACCCACAGAATCTGCAGTTTTTTAGGGTCTCATAACAGACAGAGGGGAGACATTTGACAGGCAAAGATACATGCAGGAGGCATGTATATCCATCCTTATAGATAATCCCTATGGCAGTAGTTTAGAAAGGATGACATTGGGTTTACATCCACTTTAATGCTTTCAGTCCTTAAGGTAAGTTTTTTTTAGAGATAAGCTATCCCAATGCCTTTCTGATACTCATGCTCAGTATTGAAGCCATAAACGACTGCAAAACTTAGCTTTTTCTGAACGAAGACAGCACTGGTAGCCTATTTCTCTCATGAGGTCTACTCATCAGCACATTTCTTTACCAATAGGAAAGTAGAAATCTAAATGCATCAGTGCAATGTTTCAAGGCTACACAGGAGCTCTTAATCAGCCATGTGATGAGTCGTGGACCAAGCTGAGGCTGACAATCGGCTGGAGCTACCTCTTCTGTCACCTTTTTTGGTGTCGGGAAAACTTGTCGGAAGTGATTCATGAAGATGGCAGAGGAGCAAAGCATCAGACAAAAAATAACATTTGGTGCTCTGGATTGAGACAAGTACACATAGATCAGGGTTTCGCAACTAGGGTTCCTCCAGAGGTTGCTAGGGGTTCCTTGAGCAATTTCTGCCTCTCTGATAAGTTCCCACTGACACCATTAATCCTTTTTCACCATCTGTAAGGGGGTAACTCTTCCCAGTGACCACAAGTGTAAGGAACATTCTTACCACGACCATCACACTAATGTCCCATGAGTTGTAGATATAGAAATTTTTAGCAGGGGTTCCCTGAGACTGAGAGGGTTCCTCTGTTTGAAAAGGTTAAGAAAGGCTGCTATATATAGGATATGTTTTGTTCATATTTCATGTCTGAGGTTTACAACCACTTTCAAGCTTACCTAAACTCCCCCCCCCCCTCCCCCCTGTGACTAATGAAGACATTATCTGGTTTCAGATGTTTTGAAGGACACCCTTGGTCTTCAGCTCGTAGGCCCATATGATATTCTTTCTGGTAAACACACATCATCTAAGAAAAATTGTGATGTGAATTATAACCTGCACTGGAGGTTTTTCTATGATCCTCCAGAATTTCAGACCATTATTGATGGGGACAGCCGAACACAATTTCACATGGGCTACTACAGGTAAGAAAATTAAAAGGGGCTGTCTGCAAAAATGACATTAAACATTACTTTACGTTGAACAAATGCAGGACTGGGGCAGTTTGTCATTATAACAGAAAACTGACCAATGCTTTGAATGTTTTTCAGGATTTCTATCAAGTGATCCCTCCCCCTCTCTCCCTCTCCTCCCATCTACATACAGTGCATTCCTAAAGTATTCAGACCCTTCACTTTTCTCAATTTTGTTATGTTGCAGCCTGATAGTTTGTTTTTAAATTCATTTTTCCCAAGTCCTCTTCCAGGACAGCATACAGAGAGATAGGCTCCTCCCACCTAACACAGGAAACGCATGATCCACATTATAAAAGACAGCCCACAGTCAGTAGTCCCTCAGTATTTGTGTTTTCTCTGGCCAGACAGGAATTCTGAATACATTTATTTTTCTCTGGCCTTCGTGCTAGGTGGCAGGGACCTCCTGGTTACAGCATCCCAGAACAGGGGCAGTGAACCTGGGGAGGCAGGTAGCTCGGGCTGCCCTGGAAAGGGAATCTTGAATTTTTACTCCTGGGGACCCCCTCTCTCCACAGGAGGCTGGTGGGCAGCAGGTACACTGGCAGTGTGTGATTTTTGACTCGGGTGAGTCTTCCGGGGGATAGTGCGGACTTATGGTGTCCTGAAGTTTGGTGCTCAGCTCAATAGCGTAGTGGTCTGCGCTCCTACCTTGAGAGCAGAGGAAGTGGCTTGGCAGCTATGTTTTTGGTAGCAAACTGACCTGGTGGTTGGGGCTACAAGCTCCATGCACTGTTCCAGGAGAGGCGTCCAATCCACAGCGCCAGACCGAGATCCTCACTGCTCGACATTTCAGGGCTACAGAGAAGATGGTGGAAGCCATTTTGTCCTGCGCTGGTAAGTCACCAGGGAGGAGACGGCAAGCAGGTCTGGGACACCTGCAGACTCTGGCCCTAAGCTAAGAGAGGCAAATGGGGGTTCCTCTTTTCTTGCTCCCTGGTGAGTGGGGCACCAGGGGTTTTTTAAGCGGTGCAGGTGGGAGACGCTGGCTACTGGTGTGTTTTTTGCAGACAGGCTGTGGAAAGCTAAACAGGGCAGGATGGACCAGTCTGCAGTTCCTGCACAGGCAGTGGATGCAGTGCCCAACACCAGCACCTCACAGGTAAGCCTGGTGTGCTATCCCTGTGAGTGTTCCCTCCCCCTCCCCTCTCTACAGTAGTGGGTTATGGGGACACATTTCTTCCCTCCTGCAAGTGTCAAGGGGGGCTGTGAGTCTCATTTGGGGTCGTTTTTTATTTTTTGTCTTACAGACCAAGACCCAGGAGAAAGCTCAGGCACAGCCACCTAAAAGGAAATGTGCGGTGTGCGCAAACAAATTGAGCTCCTCTTGGAGCAAAGCGGTTTGTCGCCGCTGTATAGAGGGCCTTGTAAAAGATGACCCGGTTACCTCTTGCCAAAAGATGCTAGCTTCTGTCAGAGATGAGCTTGCGTCCACCTTTAGTTCCTTTAGAACGCTTATTGACAAGCTCCAGACTCCAGCAGAGGGTCCGTCGTCACAGAAGACGACAGTCAGCACTCCGCAGCAGGCGGACAGTGAAGACTCTGAGGCTGAGGTCAGATCTACCCGTTCCTCTCCAGAGGAATCAGGGTCAGAGATAGAGCCTGGGGATAGAGAATCCACTCGGAGCTCGAGATTTAGGTTATCCGTAGAAGATGTGGATGACTTATTGAAGGCCATCTATACTACCCTTGAATTGAAAGAAGAGGAGGTTCAGCTATCCAAACATGATCTCATGTATAAGGGATTGCACAAGAAAAAAATCTAGAGTTTTTCCAGTCCATAGCTCATTGATACTATCAAACTGGAATGGGATAATCCTGAGAGAAAACCTTTCTTCTCTAGTAACCTAAAAAGAAAGTTTCCTTTTGATGAGGACACTACGCAGCCGTGGAATAAAAATCCCAAGCTAGACGCACCCCTTTCAAAGGTTTCAAAGAACTCGGACCTAGCGTTCGATCATATGGGTACGCTTAAGGATCCGATGGAGAAGAGGGGGGGATATCCTCCTCCACAGAGCCTGGGACTCTGCGGTTGGGAACCTCAAACCTGCTCTGGCCTCCACTTGTGTGGCCAGAAATTCAACCCAAATTCAGACTCATCTGTTGGCGGGTACCTCCAGAGAGCAGATTTTGAAGTCTTTTCCTCTCCTCTTTCAGGCAGTAGATTTTTTGGCGGATTCTTCCGCAGAGTCGGTGAGAATGTCGGCCAGGACCTCGGCTTTAGTGAACTCGGCCAGGAGAAGCCTTTGGCTTAAGACCTGGTCAGGGGACTCAGCCTCCAAGTTACGCCTTTGTGGGCTCCCCTTTACAGGCGATCACTTATTTGGCCCAGGGCTGCGGGAGGCACTGGAACGCACTGCCGACAGGAAGAAGGCTTTCCCAGAGAAAAAGAGAATCCCAGCAGCCAGGAAGTTTTTTCGTGGCCAAGGCAGGCAGCAGGGTCCAAAAGGAAAGGACAGCAGGCCGAAAAAACACTGGACAGGGCACAAGGGGGGAGGGGGGGAGTCTGGCTGTGTGTGTGTCCCCTTTTTTTTTTTCTCCCTACTAGTGGTAGGGCTTCATTTGGGTCTCCCTAGGTGAATGTGTACTGGTCATAGGGTGATAGTCTGCACCTTGTCTCTCTTTGTAAAAGGTTAATTCTGCCTTTTCTCCTCTCCTTCTAGGACACAGGATGGGAGCAAAAGGGGAACCACCTAAAGGGACAAATGCACAGCCTGCAAGTACAGGTTATCTACTGTTTGAATACCAGCTCCAGTGCTTTAACGCTCTTTGAAATGGAGTCCAGATTTAAGGGGTTTCTAAAGAGCATTGGTAAAAAGAAATGACAATTTTTTTTTTTTTTTTCTTGATTTTCACGAAGGCCCCTTCTCTGCCGGAAGGAGAAGCGGCTATCCTCGTGGGCGCTGGGGCCCAACACCATATCCTCTGTTGCTGGCTGAAATCCTGATGTTTGCTGCTGATTAATATGAATGGATCAGGGCCGCTGGCTTCCCCCAATCTTTTGAAGGGAGTACTGCATGGCTGGAGCAGAGGCATCCAGAGTCCCTGACTACCTCCAGATGGGGGAGGGGCACACGTTTACACGGCAGGTAAACTATGTTGGTAAGCCAGGACAGTATGCAGCCTGCTATGCTGCCTGTCCCCCTGAATGGACAGCTATAGGGTGGTTTTGTGAGTATTCCCTGGTGCCATCATCAACAAACACCAGGGAGGGCGTGCATTTAGGGAAGCAGTAGGCGGACCTCAAACTTCCCAGGAGTATTACTGCAGACTTCATCTGATTTGCAAAGCTACACCATGTACTCTGGTTCCACAATGACACCTGCTTTAATTTTGGTAGATGGCCACAAGGTGGTTACCCTTAGGAGGATGTGCTCTTTGGGTACTGGTTGCTGTGGGTGTTTGCATACCTCCTACAAACACAGGGTGGATGTGCTTTGTGTTCCTATCTACCATTTAATGTGGTCATTTGGAGGCAGAGGCCCTAAGGCTCCATGTACATGGGACGCTGTACACGGGCATTTGCAGCGTTTAGTGGCGTTTTACCGCGTTTGCGTCTAGAAGCTTTTAGTTAAGATAACATCATAAGACCCTCCCCAAGCTCAAAAAAACGGTATTTAACTATTTCAGCCATTTTATGAGACCAGAGTGAGTAGCAGCAGCTGAGAGCAGGAGTGTACTTGTATTTAGCGTGTCACTTGCCACGTTGCCTGCCACATGTTACAGATTTTCACTTGCCACATGTTGTGGATTGTCCACTTGCCACGTCACCTGCCATAAGTTGCTTGTTCAAATCTAACAACATATATAAATTCCAGTTATACTTCGGATAACAGCAATGCTAGTGGTGTATTGGATTGCATCAAGGGCTCATTATACATAGTCTATGAATCATTCCAAGTTTTTAAAATATTTTTTTAATGGTTTTTCATCATTTGCCATAATTTTGAGATTTTTTATGTAAAAAAAAATAGGGCACCTTTTAAAAACGCTTAAACAAAAACGCGGTACCGGCTTGGCGTCTGAAACGTGGAAATCTTTGGCGTCAACTCCATTTTTTTTTTTGCCTTCAAAGAAAGGCTGTTAAACACAACTGCCTAAAAATGACTGTAAACAAAACTGTGTACATGGTCACATAGGATAACATTGAGTTCAAGGGCAGTTGAGAAAAAGGTCCAACTGCCTCTGAAAGTCCATTTAACAGCCTCAGTGTACATAAGGCCTTACACCTACAATCTGCAGAGCTGGGGCTGGCAAACTATGAGATCAGCAGAAGCTGCAACCCGTTAACTCCTTACTACACTTAAGTCACGGTTTGCATGTGCAGGACTCTTGGGGTCTGCTTACTGTTTACATCAACTACACTCTTTGTTTTCAGCAATTAAGCCACAGCTAGTGGGGTATGCTGTAGTTTAATCAGGAATTTTTTTTTTTTTGTACTGGGATTTGGGCAATAATCCACCCCTAGGCAGGACTAGAAACATAGATTATGGATTCTGCAACAGTCAATTGACAGTCTCCTGGGCGTAACCTCCATGCAAGGATTGCATGGACAAACCCGTGTTTAATGATTAATACCTGCAGGTGTTGGCCTCCTGGTTGCTCCTGTTTCACACTTCAGGGCTTCTCCAAAGGTGTCAGAAGCTTTCATTTTTCACTAGATTTGGACATGTCTGTCTCCCACTTTAGAGGTCAAGTGTGCAGCAATCTCTGTTGACATACGTTCATTAAATACCGTAGTTTAAGGAGACTCGCTTTTTACTTCTGTTCCAAATAAAATATTTGGTTATTTCTAGGAACTGAAGCTGTACCTATTATGGGGTAACAGTATCTACTATGCACTCCAGTTTGTGTGCCTTGACTTCTATCACCTGGAGCTCCCTGGGTTCCTCCACTGAACAGATGTACAATAGATTGGTAGCCAGAGATTAGGCTATATCTATGACATGTGTTTATACCAATGGTTGGCATTAATTGCGTATGAATTTCTCTGTGTGTGGTATTAGACGAATACACTATGTCTCTGACCTCACACTTCTCCAAGTATGTTATAAATCTATGTATTTAAATACACAACATTGGAGCTTATGTTTGGGTTATATTATTTTGGTACCATTGTGGTTCATGCCTCCATGTGTGATCTAATGTATGGGCTGAGGCTACATTTCCGCTGTTGCCACTTTGGAGTGTAGCTTTGAACCAACTTTACAGCCTCTGGATTGGGGTAGTGCTGGGACCTTTTCTAGGTCGTTGCAACTTTGAGTCGCGTAGATTGGAACGGGTGCCATTTTAATCAATGGGCCGTAACTTGTCATGCGACTTTGTGTTCAGTGTCGCACTAGTGGAAACTGAACTTAATGGTTCTAATGACCTGCTTTAAGTTTTTATCCCTCATTTGTAAATGTGGCTGTATGAATTGGGAGGCTTTTACCTGACCTTTACATTGTCTCGTACAATCTCCAATAGGTTGTCTTAATGCGTTATTGTTTGTAGACAGGCGTGTAAATGGCTTGGAGAGAATCTCTGGTCGCTGAGACCTTGCTATGGTATTTTGTCTTTTGCATACATACAGCGAAAGCTCATGTTTTTTTGCTGCTGAGCCTTCATTCAGCAGAGGATCAAATCCCTTACGTTTAGCATACAGGACCATATGCTATCTCCATGCCTGGATCTGGTAAGATTAGAGAACATGGTTCCAGCCATCTACCAGTGGAAGGAGAGAGAAGTAGAAAAATCTACTTTGCAAGTCAATAATTTGAAAAGTAATTTAGGCGGTTCCCTCATCTTGTATTTTATTTTTGGCGTTCTTCCTCCAGGTAGGATTTGTGCCCAGTGGGGTGAACGGCCCCGGATGGTGGACGGGGCAGATCTCCCTGCATGGGCTTTACTTGCATATCTGCTGTCTTGAGCTTTATATATTCTTTAGAAAGAGATTTTCTTTTCCTGTTCAGCAGTGGAAGTGTAGTCTGGGCATACGGCCAAGACAGCTGATTGGAGGAAAGGCATACACCTCTTTTCCTCATAGGTAGAGGCTTTCAGAGCGGTTTGTTGAATAGTTGAGCACTCTGCTAATCTATTTATAGCATCCTCTTCAACAGAATACTCCAGCTGTTGGAAGTTATCAGGATGATAGCAGAAGAACAGAGCAGGAGACGGCTACAAGACTTATGCCGCGTACACATGCTCGGACTTGACAACAGGATAACCCCCGTCGGAAAAATTTAGAACATGTTCTCTATATAAGTCCGTCGGATATTCCGACAGAAAAAGTCAGATGGGGCATACACACGGTTGGAATATCCGACCAAAATCTCCCATCTGAATTTTTCTGTCGGAAATTCCGACCGTGTGTATGCGGCATTAGTGCTTTGACGAGAGATGATGAAACCCTGCAGATATATGTACCCAGCTCAAATTTCACGAATCAGGTTTACATTCACTTATGAAAATGGCCTGTAGATGTGGGTTCACGTCTTGCTTTGTCTCTGACCCCTATACCTGACTGGGTATGTTTTAGGTTCAGTACTCTGTACATGATAAAAACCTCATTGCATCTTTTACACAGCCATCCTAACAGAACAGCTGTAGCAAGTCAAAGTAAATGTTCTGTTATTACTACAGGCTCAATCTTCTGGAGTAGTGATCTGCAGAACTTACCACCAGCATCACAATGTGCCTTATAAACTCAGACTTCCAACTTTGGGCAGAGCTCCTGTAATTCATGAAGTTGCCCGTTAATTTTTACCCAGTTCCTTTCCAGACAATCATAGCTGCCATACCAGCATTCTGAGTGGAGAAAGGTCATCGGTATGGGCATATTCATCTAGCATTGGGACATAAATATTGCTGGATAATTACTAGAGCCTATTCTATAAATGTCCATAAGTATCACATTGGGTAGGATGCGATCTATAGATTTTAGATCAACCTCTAGTTTGCTTGTTCTGTTCTGGAGCCCAGATAAAGGCAAAAAGACGTCAAAATATTACTATCAGAAGGTGATTGAAATTTGCAATAATGGAAGCCTACCAGACATCCCTGTCTCCTCTGGAAAACATCAAAGCTAATTTAGACAGAGCAGGGGCCATTTCTTGGGCTGGAAAGATCAGCGCTTCTCCTCCCCAGATCTGCAAGACCGCATCCGGGTTCAACTTCCAAACCTTCATAAACATTACCGATCAGCCTGTTCTCTAACCATAAGCAGCCTGTCTGGAGGAAGGTGCTTAGAAAGGTCCTTAAAGCTGTGGTCCCGCCCTGATCAGGTAGTTCTATTTTGTGTCCTCTGTAAGCCATCCTGGAAGATGGGAAAACAAGAGTTATTACCTGTTCACTATTTTTCCAGGAATCTTCCAGGATGGTGTCAGTTCCCTCCCTTGTTTTTATAAGTCTAATGATGTAATCCAAAGCTGGTTGCCCTAATGGGATTTTTTTTATTGTTTTATCCGTGCCTTCGGTTATCTATTAATACTGAGGGACTAATGCCTGTGGGCTGTCTTTTATAATGTGGATCATGTGTTTCCTGTGCTGGGTGGGAGGAGCCTATCTCTCTAAGCCGTCCTGGAAAATGAGTTAACAGGTAATAACTATTTTTTTTTTTTTGATTTTGTTTTTATTTTTATTTTTTCTCGTTACTCTACACCCAGTACCCCATAATGACAAAATGAAAAAAGTTTTACAAAAGTTTGCAAATGTATCAAAAAGGAAAAACCGAAATACCACATTGGCATATACAGTATCTCACAAAAGTGAGTACACACCTCACATTTTTGTAAATATGTTATTATCTTTTCATGTGAGAACACTTTGCTACAATGTAAAGTAGTGAGTGTACAGCTTCTATAACAGTGTAAATTTGCTATCCCCTCAAAACACAGCCATTAATGTCTAAACCGCTGGTAACAATGAGTACACCCCTAAGTGAATACATCCAAATTGGGCCCAAAGTGTCAATATTTTGTGTGGCCACCATTATTTGCAGCACTGCCTTAACCCTCTTGGGCAAGGAGTTCACCAGAGCTTCACAGGTTGCCACTGGAATTTAATACATTTATTTTGGTCTCAGACCACAGGCCATGGTTCCAGTAATCCATGCCCTTAGTCTGCTTGTCTTCAGCAAACTGTTTGCAGGCTTTCTTGTGCATCATCTTTAAAAGAGGCTTCCTTCTGGGACGACAGCCATGCAGACCGATTTGATGCAGTGTGCAGCATATGGTCTGAGCACTGACAGCAATGCTGGCAGCACTCATACATCTATTTCCCAAAGACAATCTCTGGATTTGACGCTGAGCACGTGCACTCAACTTCTTTGGTTGACCAGGCGAGGCCTGTTCTGAGTGGAACCCGTCCTGTTAAATCGCTGTATGGACTTGGCCACCGTGCAGCAGCTAATTTTCAGGGTCTTGGCCATCTTCTTATAGCCTAGGCCAGTGATGGCAAACCTTGGCACCCAAGACGTTTTGGAACTACATTTCCCGTGATGCTCGTGCACTCTGCAGTGTAGTTGAGCATCATGGGAAATGTAGTTCCAAAACATCTGGAATGCCAAGGTTGGCCATCTTTATGTAGATCAGCAATACTTTTTTTTTCAGATCCTCAGAGTTCTTTGCCATGAGGTGCAAACTTCCAGTGACCAGTATGATAGAGTGAGAGCGATAACACCAAATTTAACACACCTGCTCCCCATTCAGGTTCATTTTTTGCTGTCATTCTAGGCTACATCTGAAAGCATAATCTGATAATTGTGAACTTTTCCTATGCATTACATTTTTGTGTATATTTAACCCCCGCACGTTGTGAAGTCTCCTATTGCATTTATATATTCTGTATGTCAAAGACCTTTGTCAATTTACATTTTTCAGAGATTCTCCAGAGGAGATGCCGGTTTTTGTTGGCACTAATGAAGCCGTTAAAGGGTGCCTCATCACTCCATCTGGAGATAATGTGTTTTCTGCTGTCAAGTAAGCGCCCATCAATTTAAAAAAAAATAAAAATAATCCTAATGCGTGATCAGTTGTTTTTTTTAGGGTTTTTATTTATTTTTATTTTTTTCATTGATCTTTTTTCCTCCTAGGCTATTTGCAACAAAGAAGTTAAAAGAAGTTTCTGATAAAAAAACAGTTGCCACAATAAAAGGTTTGATCGAGAAAATTACAGCTGCAGCAGATAAATTTGGTTACTCAATGGAACAGAAATCTAACTCCATGAAACGGAGAGACAAGAAAGTTAGTACTTTTCTGTTATGCATTGATTGTTGGCTTATTTCTTAACGATTTCCCCTCCATAGCAATGTTTAAAATCTGCATTTATTGCACACAAAAACAATTTAATCCCCTATTTTTTATTTTTTTTTCGTACAGATATGATTAGGCTGTGTCAAGTAAATGCCAAATAGGTCAACCCTCAAAACCGCGTGTCTACAAAATGGCAAAAAATTACAGTACCCAGAAATATCAAAAGATGGCACTTTAAATGCCTTTTGCAGCTCATCAATTTGGAGCTTGCTGTAACTGGGGGACCTAGAATTGCTGCTCACTCCAGGATATGCGACAATACCAATTATGTGAAATGAAAAATAAAAAATGCAGCGCTGGAAAAAAAAACTGATTAAAGTGATATATCCAAATAAATGCATATAATAAACCAGTAATAAAAAATAGGTGAAAAACACTTGCCCAATGCCTCTCACGGCATAGGACAGTGAATCATAAGTAAAAAGTGTCCTCTGTGTGCTAATAATGAAGTCCACTTCAACACAATGAAAGTGAAAAAAATGCACGTGATAAACACAATAGAACATAAATATACACACAAAGTCCAAATAACAGTGATGTGGATGTAGAACTATATAGTTCAATGCCAGTTCACAAAGCAGTATGGGATTTCCACCACAGGGGGGGTCACCTGGTTTCATGCATGGAGACCCAAATATATGAAATGCCTTAGGGATGCATTTACCTCCTCTTCCAACACGCAGTAGAAAGGAAAACAAACTTTAAAATGAAAGAAATGGGTACTCTTACCAAATTGTGTGGACCCACACACCGTAGCGGTGAGTCAATCAGGCATAAAGAGTAATCCACAACAGCCGTTCTTCCCTTTTTTAAGGTGACATGTCACATATGCGATAGCCATGTCCAAATACCGATTCGGAAGGGGGTATACTCCTCAACATATGAGATGTTTCATGGAAAAAAAAAAGGGGAGAAAAAAAGCCTCCACATAGAGCAGGTCACTCCGGTAAAAAAATGTATTTAAAATAAGCAATAAAAAATTGTACAAAACATCAAAAAAGATGTATGCAGACAGGCTATGTACCCGACATGTTTCGTACGAGAGTACATCAACTGGGGCATAGTACCCAGAAATATCAATAGATGGCGCTTTAAATGCCTTTTGCAGCTCATCAATTTAGAGCTTGCTGTAACTGGGGAACCTAGAATTGCTGCTCTCACTCCAGGATATGCGACAATACCAATTATGTGTTGTGCAATTGTTTACATGCACGTGTGTTCACATTCATTTGTGTGCGCGCTGGAAAACAGGAGTGCGTGTGTGTGTGTGTGTGTGTGTGTGTGTGTTTAGGTGGGTGTTTTCAATAATAAAAATAAAATCAAAAAATTGTAGCTGTGCACTACAAAATCTCTGATACAATTCTGGGTTCACACTGGGCAGGGGCGATCATGAAACAAATGTTCCCTGATCTCCTCTTTCTGGTTATTGCGATCTGGGGGGGGGGGGGGGTAGATTAGAGGGATTTCATGGCAGGTTTCTCTGCTCTGGTAAGATTGTGCTTTAGTGCAGATTGTCCAGTGGGGGATTGGTGTTTGCTTGCATAGTCCACTGCTGTTCTGAATGCTCTGATTTCTCTTATAGAGGTCAGTACCACAGAAGCATCAACAATGCTGTGTGGGTGAAAAGCAGCATCAAATGTATTGGTAGGCATAAACCACAGTCCTTTGAATAGGCCAAACTCTGCTGTTGTGAGGGTGAATATCACACACTTGTCTATTTTTGGGTAACCTCTTTCCCTCCGAATGGTGATCCTTGTTGTTGTCCTGCGTTTCCTCGAGCAGAGCCCATAGTGGGTGGGAGAGTGACATTGAAGAAAGTTGTTTGGTCCCTTTTGTAAGAGGAGGTCCAAAAAAGATTAAATATTTTAAACACTTCAATGTATTAGCAGAGGCTTCTGAATAGCCTCAGGTGTTACCTTAACTGGCATCCATGGTTCTAATGTTTTGACGATTGATCCTGCATTGGCTGGAGAAACAGACTCTGGTCAATCCACATGTCCATCTGTAAACCGTTAAATCATTGACTTTTTATGATTTGCTTCCTTGAAATAGACCAATAGGTGCATCGATTTGGAAAGGGCGTAGGATTGTAGCCGGTGTATGTCACCTAGGTTTATCACATACAGTGCATCTGGAAAGTATTCACAGCGCTTTACTTTTTCCACATTTTGTTATGTTACAGCCTTATTGCAAAATAGATTAAATTCATTATTTTCCTCAAAATTCTACAAACAATACTGCATAATGACAACGTGAAAGATTTGTTTTTGAAATCTTTGCAAATTTATTAAAATTAACAAAAACACGTGCATTACGTATTCAGCCTTTGTTAAATAATTTTGTTGAAGCACCTTTGGCACCAATTACAGTCTCAAGTCTTTTTGAGTATGATGATACAAGCTTGGCACACCTATTTGGGCTCTGGCTGGGCCACTCAAGGACATTCACAGAGTTGTCCCGTAGCCACTCTGTTATCTTGGCTGTGTGCTTAGGGTCGTTGTCCTCTTGGAAGATGAACCTTCGCCCCAGTCTGAGGTCCAGAGTGCTCTGGAACGGGTTTTTTAATCAAGGATGTCTCTGTACATTGCTGCATTTATCTTTCCTGACTAGTCTCCCAGTTCCTGCCGCTGAAAAATATCCCCACAGCATGATGCAGTCACCACCATGCTTCACAGTAGGGATGTTATTGGCCAGGTGATGAGCAGAGCCTGGTTTCCTCCCAGATGTGACGCTTGCATTCATGCCAAAGAGTTCAATCTTTCATCAGACCGGAGAATTTTTTCTCATGATGAGTCCTTCAGGTGCCTTTTGGCAAACTCCAGGCAGACTGTCATGTGCCTTTTACTGAGTGGCTTCCGTCTGGCCACTCTACCATACAGGCCTGATTGGTGGAGTGCTGCAGAGATGGTTCTCTACACAGAGAAACGCTGGAGCTCTGTTCGAATGGCCATCGGGTTCTTGGTCACCTCCCTGACTAAGGCCCTTCTCCCCCCCCCCCGATTGCTCAGTTTGGCCAGGAAGCCTGCTCTAGGAAGAGTCCTAGTGGTTCCAAACTTCTTTCATTTACGGATGATGGAGGCCACTGTGCTCATTGGGACGGTCAATGCTGCAAAACTTTTTCTGTACCCTCCCCCATATCTGTGCCTCGATACAATCCTGTCTCGGTGGTCTACAGACAATTCCTTGGACTTCATGGCTTGGTTTGTGCTCTGACATGCACTGTTGTGAGACCTTGTATATACAGGTGTGTGCCTTTTTTCAAATCCTGTCCAATCAACTGAATTTACCACAGGTGGACTCCAAGTTGTAGAAACAACTCAAGCATGATCAGTGGAAATGGTATGCACCTGAGCTCAATTATGAGTCATGGCAAAGGCTGTGAATACTTATGTACATGGTGTGTTTTTTTTTTTTTTTTTTTACTTTTGCAAAGATTTCAGACACACTACTTTCACGTTGTCATTATGGTGTATTGTTTGGGAAATTTTGAGGGGAAAATAATGAATTTAATCAATTTTGGAATAAGGCTGTAGCATAACAAAATGTGGAAAAAGTGAAGCACAAGTGCAATGACCGCAATAAAAACCTGTCTGAGTTTACAAACCTTACTCCTAAGTGAAACTGAGACAAAATTATCTAGAGTTGGGATACTTTTTTATTTTTTGTTTGTATTTCGTCTATTTTAAAAATTTATGAGCATAACTAACCTGATTCGGAGCAGATCTTTGTGTCTGATATTCAATTTTGATTTATTTTCCTGTAACTGTCCATCTGTCTCCATCCCTCTCCCCTTCTCTTTATTAGGTGGTGACCAAGTCTTTCCATAGTGCTGGTCTGGTGGTCCCTGTAGATGAGAATGATGTTGGATACAGGGAGCTTCCTGAAACAGATAGTAAGTTTTGGAATCATTTACACTATTTATGTAATGGTCTTTTTGCTTCTCTTTAACACAAACGCTGGCTACTTAAAATGGAAAATATAAAGCCCTGCTAGATCACTTTAGGCTGGCCCCTTTTGCAGGGATAGCTTTGTAATGCATTGCAAATAAGTGTCTATACAGTTTCAAATTTAGTAATACATGGACTGACTCTGCTCTACACATGCTCAGTTCCTCTATTTTTAAGCACTGTGCTAAATTTGTAGATACCGATCTGCTGACAGCCTAAATATTTACTGCTGTTCACAGGCTTTGGGCTTCAGCAAAATGGCAGCCTCTAGCAAGAAGAAACATGAGCAGTGCTGAAGGCAATTTACAGCGCACACTAATTTTGGTAGCATAATTATTAATGTGGGATGTATGTTTCTTGCAACAGAACATTATTTTTAGAAAGTTGTTATGGGTAAAGTTCCACTTTAAATCAACTTGCCAACCACCCACCGTATATATATACATCATTATTTATTTTTATTTTTTTCTTCTGTGCGTGATTCGGCATCTGCTAAAAGTGATCCTGGTGGCAGATTCGTCACAGGATCATTTTAAGTCGGCATGAGAGGTAGCAACCCCCCGCCCGTTTCTGCGTTTACCATAGCTGTTGTTATACCCGGTAACGATCTGATCCGTTTTCTAGATGGGCAGGAAGTCAAATAAAATTTGGGGGGAAGAGGGCCCACACTCAGCTCTATGCCCTTGGATGACCGGAGCGACCTCCGTCACTTCCTGTCCTCGGGCAGATAGACCAGGATTTTTTTATTTTTTTTGACCTTTTTAAAGGCAAAAGATTTGGGGTCTTTTTGGCTATAATGCTTATTTCTATTACAGGGGATGTTTAAAAATTGTACAAAAAAAAAAATTGAAAGCGCCCTATCCCTCACATGTTCGCATATAGACATATGTAAACGGTGTTCAAACCACACATGACGGGCATCACTGCAATCATTCGAGCAAGAGCAATAATTCTAGTGCTAGACCTCCCCTGTAACCTGTAAAACATTTTAAAGCGTCACCTATGGAGATTTTTAAGTACCGTAGTTTGTCGCCATTCCATAAGGCATTACATGTTGGGTATCTCTTTACTCAGCGTAGTCATCTTTTACATTATACAAACAAATTGGGTTAACTAGTGTGGGTTTTTTTTATTTACTTTTTTTTTTTTTTTGGTTCTGCGTTTTTTTTTTTTTTTTTTTTTTTTTTAAAAAAGTGTATTTAAAAAAAAAAATTTTGTTTGAAAGACCGCTGCGCAAAAAAAAGTGTGACATAAAATATTGCAATGATCGGCATTTTATTATCTAGGGTCTCTGCTAAAAAAAAAAAAAAAAAAAAAAAAAGTTTGTGGGTTTGAAATAATATTCTAGTAAAAAAATACTAATTTAAACTTGGAAGCGCACAGTTCGAGAAAAGGCCTGGTCAGCAAGTGGCTATTCGGGTTTATCTAAAAATAAGTGCGAAAAACACTTTTTGAGCTTTCATCGCACTGTGGTCATCCTCTGGTTCAAATATTTCCTAGTCTGAGGTCCCTGCCCATGGCTCTAAATGAGCCGCAGAGTCCTGTTCTCTCTAGCTTGGGACATGTTTTATTCGCTCAGATGCTTAAACGGTGTATTTTACATGGCCAATGACCGTCCTGTCCACTTGTTCCTTCTCAGCGGCAGTACCACCTCCTTCCCAGGAACCTTCTTTCCTGCAGTTGGGGATGCTCTTTGCCAAGATGGCAGATGCTGTGCCAGTCACCTCAGAACCTGCACAAGCAGCTGTGGTCCTCATGCACCTCAGTTTAGTACTTTTTTTGTGGTGACCATCTTGGAAACTGACAGTTTCTTGGCAGGCAACCATGATGTTGTAAGGTTCCCAGTTACAGCAGCAGCATGTGGAGTGTGAGGTGTGTATGTGTTTTTTTTTTTTTTTGTGTATGTAGTGCTTCTATGGCAGTCGGGGATCTCTCTTTGAGCCACAGGACACTTGCCTCCTTGCCAGTGCCCTCCCTTGCTACACTTCATCCTTCTATGCGTACACAGTCTCTTGCATTCTAGGTTTCCTGGTTGCTTCTGGTCTTGCTATTCTCCCCATCCTACTTCTCTCTATTCAGTATTAAGATGGACACAAAAGACATTGCCTCCTCCCAAAAGGCTAGGGTGAGGATTAGGCACGGTTTTCATCAATGATTTTATAACTCTTACAGGCTAAAGCCTGTATCTTCCATGAAGCTACTGACGTGTGTCATCAGGTCTCCATCGACAGTTGTACACACTCCCATACCACCACCACACACAACCGTCCTCACTCAGACATTAAAAAACTTGGACTCCAGACATGGATAATATTCACAGGAAATTCTGGGTTCGTGGCCATCAGGTGCTGCATGATAAGCTAGTATGCCGGTCCTGTCTAAGCGAAGCAACGCAAGATCAAATGTCATCTATCCTGATGTAGTTTTTTGATTTTAAAGCAGTAAGTCAAGGATTGCATTATGTGGACTAGGGGAACCACCACTACAGTCCCTTGCAAAAGTATTCACCCCCCCCCCCGGCTTTTATCTATTTTGTTACATTTCAGCCTTTAGTTCAATGTTTCAATGTTTTTTTAATCTGAATTATATGTGATGGATCAGAATACAATAGTCTAAGTTGGTGAAGTAAAATTAGAAAAATATATACATAAAATTATTTTTTTCAGAAATAAAAAACTGATCATTGGCATGTGCGTATGTATTCACCCCCTTTGTTATGAAGCCCATAAAAAGCTCTGGTGCAACCAGTTACCTTCATAAGTCACATAATTAGTGAAATGATGTCCACCTGTGTGCAATCGAAGTATCACATGATCTGTCATTACATATGCACACCTTTTTGAAAGGCCCCAGAGGCTGCAACACCTAAGCAAGAGGCATCACTAACCAAACACTGCCATGAAGACCAAGGAACTCTCCAAGCAAGTAAGGGACAATGTTGAGAAGTACAAATCGGGGTTAGGTTCTTAAAAAAAAAAAAAAAAAAAAAATCCAAATCTTTTATCCCTAGGGAGGCCATCAAATCTTTCATAACCAAATGAAAAGAACAGGGCACAACAGAAAACCTGCCAAGACACGGACACACACCAAAACTCACGGACCGGGCAAGGTGGGCATTAATCAGAAAGGCAGCACAGAGACTTAAGGTAACCCTGGATGAGTTGCAGAGTTCCACAGCAGAGACTGGAGTATCTGTACTTACGACGACAATAAGCCGTACGCTCCATAAAGTTGGGCTTTATGGCAGAGTGGCCAGAAGAAAGCAATTTCAGCAAAAAACAAAATGGCATGTTTTGAGTTTGCGAAAAGGCATGTGGGAGACTCCCAAAATGTTTGGAGGAAGGTGCTCTGGTCTGATGAGACTAAAATTTTACTTTTTGGCCATCAAAGAAAACGTTATGTTTGGCACAAACCCAACACATTACATTACATCACATAACCCAAAGAACACCATCCCCACAGTGAAACATGGTGGTGGCAGCATCATGCTGTGGAGATGTTTTTCAGCAGTCGGGACTGGGAAACTGGTCAGAGTTGAGGGAAAGATGGATGGTGCTAAATACAGGGATATTCCTGAGCAAAACCTGTACCACTCTGTGTGTGTGATTCGAGGCTAGGACGGAGGTTCACCTTCCATCCGGACAATGACCCCAAACACACTGCTAAAGCAACACTTGAGTGATTTAAGGGGAAACATGTAAATGTGTTGGAAGGGCCTAGTCGAAGCCCAGACTTCAATACAATAGAAAATCTGTGGTCAGACTTAAAGATTGCTGTTCACAAGCGCAAACCATCCAACTTGAAGGAGCTGGAGCAGTTTTGCAAGGAGGAATGGGCAAAAATCCCAATAGTTAGATGTGGCAAGCTCATAGAGACTTGCTATGATAGCTGCAAAAGGTGGCTCTACAAAGTATTGACTTTAGGGGGGTGAATAGTTATGCACATTGAACTTTTCTGTTATTTTATCCTATTTGTTGTTTGCTCCACAATAAAAAAAAAAAAAAAATCTTAAGTTGTGGGCATGTTCTGTAAATCAAATTTTAAATTATGCAAATCTTCAAACAATCTATGTTAATTCCAGGTTGTGAGCCAACAAAGCATGAAAATGCTAAGGGGGTGAATACTTTTGCAAGGCACTGTATATGGGTACCTCTGCTCAGTTAACAGAGGAGGCCTTGGGACCACTGTGAAGAACCAGAGAAGCTCTGTCCTACAGGTTTTGACTTCGCCTTGGTAGATCTTTGTGGCAGCTGTAAAAGAGGCCATCCAATGGGAAAATTCTGTTGAGGGACTTTGGAAAGTGAGCAGATATTTTTTTGCCGCTTAAAGTCCAGGGGTTCCTTCCCTTTCATGGAATACAATGACATGAGATCACCACAGAAGAATAATGCCTCGTACACACGCTCGGACTTTCCGGCGGGATTGTCCGTCGGACCTAGTCCAGCGGACAAACCGCCGGACCTTCCAGCGGGGCTTCACTGGACTTTTCAAGCGTGCGGACTTGCCCGGACTTCTCCGGCGGGAAAAAGTCAGCGGGACTTTTGAAAATGAACGGCCTTGCCCACACACAGAGCAAAGTCCGTTCATTTAGAACGTGACTTCAGGTAGACGGGGCTAGCGAAGGCAGTGAATGCCGCCGCGCTAGCCCCGTCACCTGGCATGGATTTAAAGGGAATCCCTACGCCGAAAAAACGGCGTGGGGGTCCCCCCCAAATCCATCTTAGACCCTTATCCGTGCACGCAGGCCGGCCAGGAACGGGGTGGGGACGAGCGAGCGCCCCCCCCCCCCTTAGCTGTACCAGGCCCGCGTGCCCTCAACATGGGGGTGCCCTGGGGAAAGGGGGGGGCCGTGAGCCAAACACCAACCCCCCACCCCAAAGCACCTTGTCCCCATGTTGATGAGGACAAGGGCCTCTTCCCGACAACCCTGGCCGTTGGTTGTCGGGGTCTGCGGGCGGGGGGCTTATCGGAATCCGGGAGCCCCCTTTATTAAGGGGGCCCCCAGATCCCGGCCCCCCACTCTATGTGAATGAGTATGGGGTACAATGTACCCCCACCCATTCACCTAAAGGTGTAAATAAAAAAAAAAAAACGCACAATTTTGAAAAAATATTTTATTGCACTGCTCCGGGGTCTTCTTCCGTATTGGGGTGTCTTCTCGCCAGACTCCTCCGTTACGCAGTTCACAGTAGGGTTTGCATTCCTATGAGATTCTACTGCCGCCCTGACCGAAGAAAGAAGAGGAGCTGTAAATACTGATGTAGCTTTGCTCACCTCCTGGTATGCGACCTGGTTCCCAACAGCCATGGACTGGTACTCTTCCAGGGGTTGGGGACCTAGACTACTTCTTGTTTCTGGCCCAATATCGGAGACTGCTGCTCTTAATTCTTCAGAGATTTGGTTGGTTAATTGGACTGTGTAGGACCAAGTTTGGACTTGGCTTTCCTTGGAGCCCTCCTGGATATGGACAACAACTTTGTTCAGTTACCACAGGAGAAGATCATAAGCAGTGCCGGAGTCTCCTGGGCATGCTTTCATTCATAATCCCTATGGTTGGATGGGTACATTGGAGAATGGGGAAATTCCAGATGGGGTTGCAATGACATTTCTTATTTATTTTTATTTTTTTTGCATGAGAGATTTGCTATTTTGGTGGTTACACTGATCAAATATATCCAGGTAACACTCCATTGTTCCAGACCCTATGACAATATTAACCTAAGATGCCAGGCACCAGTGTTGGGATGTCCACTATGAAGACCTTGCATTGAATGAAAATTCCAAACTTTCACTCTGGTGTCAAACACTTGGAAAATCAAAGCAGCCTTCATGGCTCTTCAGACTTTCACTTTCACTCACCTATTCCAAAGGAGTGCGAATAAGGATGTACAGCAGTTCATACATCCACAAGCAGGGAAGAACTCCCAGCACATTGTGTTGCAAGTGCTGGAACCAATGATTACCTGGGTTCAGTCATAATTATGGGATTTACAAGCAATTTATAGAACGTTTGGTGAATCTTCTGATCCATTCTCAAATAGACTCTGAAAACAACATGTTTTGGTACTAATCACAAAGCTCTTGGATCTCCTAGCCTCTCCTGAGAACCTGAAATGCAGCTGCATTCTACGTTATTATAGAATCCCAGATGCTCTTGGAGTGGACGCCCTATCTCACCCTTGGAAGTTCTAATGCTCCGCGTTCTGAATTGCATGCAGAAATGCCGCGATTACACCCGCAATTTAACATAGCAGAAATCGGAATTGTTTTTTTTTTTTTTTTTTTTTTTTTACACCACAATTCAGAACGCGGAGATGTGAACGAAGCCTTAATGTGAGTGTCTTGATTTCCAGTAATGATCATGACTATAATCCCATTTTGGCCAGCAATTTGTGGTTTCCCATGTTCATTGCTGCCTAGAACCTTCCCTAAAAAACTTCCGTGGAGGCTGGACCTTCTAATCCAGGAACTGTTTCTACACCCATCACCAGATAAATTCAACTTTGTTATAAAGATTGAGTGGCAAAAATTCTGAAGTCTAGGCTAGAGGTCGACCGATATAGCGGCCGATATTTGGCGTTTTTTAATTAATCGGCATCGGCCGATTGTGCTGATAAAAAAGGCCGATTATAACTTCAGCCGTGACTTGCAAAAGACTTCTGTAATAGAAGTCAATGCAAGTTGCCTGAGTCTTCCCCTGGAGCGACTTCTCCTCTCTGGGCATTCTGCCAAAAAAGACCAAAGTGATACAATGTTTAATGTTTACACTTATGAATGAAGTAAACTCCGAAAGTTCTCAGTTTAACCATTTAAAGACTAAATAAATCTTTTCTGACACTTGTTGCTTACAAGTAAAAATCCTGTATTTTCTGCTAGAAAATCACTTAAAACCCCCAAAAATTATATATATATTTTTAGCAGAGACCCTAGGGAACAAAATAGCGGTTGTTGCAATATTTTATTTCACACGGTATTTGCGCAGCGGTCTTTCAAACGCAATTTTTTTGGGAAAAAAATACACTAATGATTTTAAAAAGAAAACTAAAACAGTAAAGTTAGCCGATTTTTTTTTTTTTTTTTTTTTTTTTCACCCAAAAGTTTTTTTGATTACCTGTTTTTGTGTATTTAATATATAGTTTTTTTTTTTTTTTTTTTTTTTAATCGGGGGGGAGTTGACGGTAAAACACTGCTAGTTTGATCGACGCTTTACTGTCATTTTAGCGACGCTATTCGGCTGCTAGTGGGGCACTTATAACCCAGCTAGTGGCCGAGGAAGGGGTTAAATGCGCCCGTGAATCGCCGCTGCCAAATCGCATTGCAGGCGCTTCGGCAGCGGTGCCCATTCATTTCAATGGGCAGGAGTGGTGGAGGAGCAGTTAACACCGCTCCAAAGATGCTGCTTGCAGGACTTTTTTTTTAACGTCCTGCCAGCGCATCGCCTCAGTGTAAAAGCACTCGGGCTTTCACACAGACTGCAGAGGAGCCGTTTTTCAGGCAGTTTACAGGCACTATTTTTAGCCCAAAAGCGCCTAAAAAAACACTGCAGTGTGAAAGGTGTCTGTTAGATTTTCTGAGATGAAGGGAAAAAAATATATAAAAATCGGCCTAACATATCGGCCCAAAAAAATCGGCATCCTATATCGGCCATCGGCTGCCACGATTTCTAAATATCGGCATCGGCCAGAGAAAAACCCATATCGGTCGACCTCTAGTCTAGGCTGCTATAGCACTGTGCATGGGAGCGGCAGCTCTGTCCCCCTCACTGGGAAGATTTATAGCTCCTGCTGCTGTCCAAGCAAATCCTGTGACAAGGGAGCAGGAGGAGGAGTTGAACCATCCTGTCTGTGTCAATACACCATTCCAGAGGCATTAATGTTTTTCTAACTACTAAACTGTTATTTATTTTACTTGCAGAAAAACTGTCTAGTTGCCAGTAACGTTTTGAATGTCTATCCATTTTATTTTATTTTTCTTAGGGAGTCTTAAGAAAATTTGCAAAGCCATTGTGGAAGCACCTACTGATGATGTGCGAATGAAAGCCTTTGCTCCCATTCAGGAAATAATCACTTTTGTTCAGTTTGCAAATGATGAGTGCGATTATGGTATGGGTTATGAGCTGGGAATTGACCTCTTCTGTTACGGATCACATGTGAGTAGTTTTTTGTTTTGTTTTGCCCGGCATCAATGGAGTTGTTTTATACGAAAAATTGGGATTTTTGGTTTACCTGTAAAATCCTTTTCTTGGAGTACATAAAGGGACATGATGCGTTTTCAGAATCCTTATGACAGGTTTAAACCACCACCTTCAGGTGATTGGACAAAAAAAGGCCGCTCTTAGAGCTTTGTAGCAAGCCATAAACCACCAAACAGAGGGGCGGGACTTCTTTACCATTATGTACTCCAAGAAAAAGGGGTTTTAAAGGGAAACCAAAAATCCTAATTTTCTTATTGTACATCATAGGACACATAGTCTTCAGAATCCTTGTGACCGGGATGTTCTAAAGCGCTGAATATGAGGGGTGGGTAGCACAGCAGAAAGCCAACGGCCCTAAACAATTAAACCAGAATAAGGTAGAACCTCACGCAGTAGCCTACAACGAACACATTTCGATCAAAGGTAGCATGCTCGGTTTCTCTAATATACAGCTGGTAAAATTTTACAAACTTAAGCTTTGGATGCTTGATAACAAATAGCCCAGGAAGCACCAACACTCCTGGTAGAATGGGCTCTTACCGAAAATGGTAAAAACCTTCTTCTTTCTTTTTTATTTTATTTTTTTTAAACCATAAGCTTGAAAAAATTGTAGAATTGGAAGCTGCGTGACCCCTCTGCATTTTGGTCTAAAGGAAGCCCAAAAAAAATCGGATTTGTTTGTACGAGTTCTTCGGTGTCCACTAAGATGAAGGCACAAGGAAAATCTTCCAGGTTCCTGCTTGAGCCCCAACATGGACTTTGGCAGACTCCTATAGCTGCAATCGCCAGCTGCAAAGATGCCCCCACCAATGCAAAAGGGACTTTAAATAAAGAGCTCTGCCGCTGTGTGTGTGTGTGTGTGTGAGTGTGTGATTTGCAACTGAATGCAGAGAGCGAGGAGCTGTCAGAATTCAGCGTGATGTTGGGGGTGGGCGGGACCCAGCTATCAAACACCAGCCAATGGGATAGGATCTGGGCGAGCCTCTACATGTATGTGGCCCCGCCCACCTTAAGCAGCCTAATCATTGGCTGACGTTTGGTAGCTGCAGGGCCCCGCCCACCCCCGACATCACGCTGAATTCTGACAGCTGGTCTCGGTCTCTCTCTCTGCATTCAGTTACATATAGTGTAACGAGAAACTGACAAATTGGCCCAGTGCCTCCTGCAAGTTTATTTATTTATATATATTCATTATATATATATATATATATATATATATGTATGTATGTGTGTATATATATATATATATATATATAATTATACACAAATGTCAGTACACCCCTCACATTTTTATAAATATTTTATTATATCTTTTCATGTGACAACACTGAAGAAATGAGTGCATGAGTGCTGCCGGCATTTGGGAGCTTCAGTTCATTGAGGGAATCATGAATGCCAACATGTACTGTGACATACTGAAGCCGAGCATGACCCCCCTCCCTTCAGAGACTGGGCTGCAGGGCAGTATTCCAACATAACGACCCCAAACACATCTCCAAGACGACCACTGCCTTGCTAAAGAAGCTGAGGGTAAAGGTGATGGACTGGCCAAGCATGTCTCCAGACCTAAACCCTATTGAGCATCTGTGGGGCATCCTCAAACGGAAGGTGGAGGAGCGCAAGGTCTCTAACGTCCACCAGCTCCGTGATGTCGTCATGGAGAAGTAGAAGAGGATTCCAGTGGCAACCTGTGAAGCTCTGGTGAACTCCATGGGTTAAGGCAGTGCTGGAAAATAATGGGGGCCCACACAAAATATTGACACTTTGGGCCCAATTTGGAAATTTTTCACTTAGGGGTGTACTCCCTTTTTGTTGCCAGCGGTTTAGACATTAATGGCTGTGTGTTGCGTTATTTTGAGGGGACAGCAAATTTACACTGTTATACAAGCTGTACCCTCACTACTTCACATTGTAGCAAAGTGTCATTTCTTCAGTGTTGTCACATGAAAAGATATAATAAAATATTTCCAAAAATGTGTGTGTGTGTGTGTGTGTGTGTGCGCGTGTGTGTGTGTGTGTGTGCGCGCGCGCGCGCTCGTGTATTGTAGTGGATATAAAAAGTCAACACCCGTATTAAAATGTCCGGTTTCTTTCTGGATCTAGGAATTCGCATGGAGCCACGCTCTCTCTTATCCAAGTCCCTTCCAAATTCATGGGCAGAGAAAGGAATAACTTATTTAGGTATAACCCTGACTTGCTTATCTGGGTGAAGCTAATTACAAACCATTAATAACTAAGCTTAATTCCGAGGTTTAGCAGTATCTGCACTGCAAACTCTCCTGGATGGGGAGATTGGCCCTGTTCAAAATGATGATCCTACCACAAATCATCTGTTTAGGACCCTTCCCATCCCAGTAAACTCCTTCTACATGAAGTCCCTTTCATCTTTGGCCAAAAAATATATCTGGTACAACAAAAGAGCCTATTACTCCCATGCTTATCCAGTCAAGCACAAGAAACTGGAGGGGGGGGGGGGGGGGGTAGGCCTTGTAGATATCCAAGACTATTGGGTGGCTACGAAGATGTCTCAATTGAAACAATGGTTCCTCTCTGCCCCGGACAATCTATGGGTAGATATTGGGTCTTATCTGCTACATACCTCTGACCTTAAAATGATCCTCTTAGCGGACATGTGGAAATGTATTAATAATACCTTTTTTCCCTGCCACAATAAAATCCTGCCTTTATTTTAGCCTGAAATGCCTTCACCCGCCTCAAGGTAGTTAGCACATACAATTCCATAGTCCTCACCCCTATCTCAGCTTTAGAATCTCTCATTCCTCACCTATCTGCGAAAATGTGTCAGGAAACGGGCATTCGCTGGGTAGAAGACCTTTACCAAGGGCCGCATCTCAAACCCATGGAAGACTTAATAAAAACGCATCATATCTCCCCAAAAGATCTCTACTTGCATACGTGTCCACATTTCTGAAGGATAATCCCAAGCCACACCTGCACATACATCCTTCAGCCTGGGAGTTTCTCACGAGTCCTAATCCCAAAACTAAAAGGTATCTCACTGTTTACTTGGAGAATATCCCTTTTACTCTATTCTTCAAAGACCGCCTCCTCTGTAGGAATCTGATCTTCCTTAAACCTTCACTGATGCCCAATGGGAAACAGCCGTTCGCTACTCCCAGAGTGTCACCCAAATGTCTCAATTTGTTATCCTGCTGGTATTTAACTCCATATTGTGGTCATATTGGCATTCCTAGCTACTGGAATAGGGCCTCCCTAGCTACTGGAATAAAGTCTTCCAGCTTATTTCCCAAATCACTGGAATTCTTACTAAAGCTGACCCAGCGCTAGCTTTACTACACTTAGGCATTGAGAACCTACCCATACATTTTAGCAGCATCGTAATCATTATTCTCATGTCCACTAAGATGCTCATCACCAGACTCTGGAGGTCTGCACAAGCACCCAATGTGTGTGAGCTTGTGGCTCTTGTAAACCTAACCTACAACTATGAAAAATGTATAGCTCTTAGAACAGGTTCTATCTCTAAATTGAATCAGATGTGGAGTCCATGGCTCGCAATGACATCTCCTTTTACAGTGTTTGATGCACTTTGAGTATGGTATAAATGCAGTTTCCTTACTATACCATTTCTAGTTGTCATTACTGATCATTATGCCTAGCCTGAGTGGTCTGTTAACCTTGTTGCTCTATGTTCCTTGCTCTGTATAAAATCTGTGTAACTTTAAAATCCCAATATACATTGAATATTGAGAAGAAAAAAGTCAGGTTTCTGTGATGTAAAAAAAAAAATGAAATAAGGATAAATCATTTCAGAACTTTTCCCACCTTGTGACCTATAAACTGTACAACTCAGTTAAACAACAAACTTAAATCTTTTAGGTGGAGGGAAGTAAAAATAAACTAAAATAATACGGTTGCATAAGTGTGCGCACCCTAAAACAAATACTTTGTTGAAGCACCTTTTGATTTTATTGCAGCGCTCAGTCTTGTGTATGAGTCTAATAAGCATGGCACATCTTGACTTTGCAATATTTGCCCACTCTTCTTTGCAAAATCACTCCAAATCTATCAGATTGCGAGGGCATCTCCTGGTCACAGCCCTCTTCAGATCACCCCACAGATTTTCAATCGGATTCAGGTCTGGGCTCTAGCTGGGCCATTCCAACATTTTAATCTTCTGGTGAAGCCATTCCTTTGTTGATTTGGATGTGTGCTTTGGGTAGTTGTCATGAAGTTCCTCTTCATGTTCAGCTTTCTAGCAGAAGCCTGAAGGTTTTGTGCCAATATTGACTGGTATTTGAAACTGTTCAGAATACCATCTCCCTTGCCCCTGTTTCAGCTGAAGAAAAACAGCCCCAAAGCATGATGCTGCCACCACCATGCTTCACGCTGGGTATGGTGTTCTCTTGGTGATTTGCAGTATTGATTTTGCGCCAAACATATCTTTTGGAATTATGACCAAAAAAGTTCAACCTTGGTTTGATCAGACCATAACACATTTTCCCACATGCTTTTGGAAGACTTTAGACGTGCTTTTGCAAAATTTAGCTGGGCTTGGATGTTTTTCTTGAGAAAAGGTTTCTGTCTTGCCACTCTACCCCATAGCCCAGACATATGATTGTTGTCACGTGTACCACACAGCCAGTACTTGCCAGATATTCCTGCCGCTCCTTTAATATTGCTGTAAGCCTCTTGGCAGCCTCCCTGACCAGTTGTCTTCTCATCAATTTTGGCAGGCTGTCCAGTTCTTGGTAATGTTACTGTTGTGCCATTATTTTCTCCACTTGATGACTGTCTTCATTTTGTCCCATGGTATATCTAATGCCTTGGATATTCTTTTGTACCCTTCTCCTGACTGATGCCTTTTAACAGTGAGATCCTTCTGATGCTTTTGAAGCCTTCTGCGGACCATGGCTTTTGCTGTAGGATGTGACTAAGAAAATGTCAGACCTACTAGAACAGCTGAAATTTATTTGGGGTTAATCAGAGACACTTTAAATGATGGCAGGTGTGTGCTGAATCCTATTTAACATGAGTTTGAATGTGATTGCTTAATTCTTGACACAGCTACATCCCCAGTTATAAGAGGGTGTGCACACTTGTGTTGTACAGTTAAGACCCCTTTCACACTGAGGCGTTTTTCAGGTGCTTTTGGGCTAAAAATGGCGCCTGTAAAGCGCCTGAAAATGGCTCCCCTGCAGTCTGTGTGAAAGCCCAAGTGCTTTCACACTGAGGCGATGCGCTGGCAGGACGTTAAAAAAAAAAAAAAAAAAAAAAAACTACTTCAATAAGCATATGACAGTAAAGCGCCACTAAAAACAGCGGTGTGAAAGGGGACTTATAGGTCAAAGCTAAAGATGGAAAAATCATTTATCTTCACAGAAGCCTAATATATTAACAGGGGTGTGTAGACTTTTTATATCCTGTGTGTGTGTGTGTATATGTATATGTGTGTGTGTGTGTATATATATATATATATATATATATATATATATATATATTATATATATATATATATATATATATATATATATATATATATATATATATATATATATATATATATATATATATATCTATATATATATATATATCTCTCTCTCAGCTGGCTTTGGAACTTCATGTGCAATTCTAAAGCCAGCAGTGCTTCGGACGGGCATGTGGTGACATGGTGCCACTTGCTGCTGTTTACAAATTACAGGGACTGGAGGGGGAGGGAGCTGGGATAGGACCTGAGAGGAATACAGACAACTATGGGACTGTCTTGTCTGAGCGTGCCCTCCATGGTATACCCGAGTGACAGCGAACATTATGGAGGTCCGTGACAAAGCTTCCAGCCAGGTCAGAGTCTGCAGGGGGTCACTGATAGGGGGTCACCAATGTAAAGAATCCCCTTTTTATATCCGTAACCTCTTCCCTCAGCATTTACTCTGCAGAAGGTGGTCTGTTTTCTCACACACACACATATACCCCCCAAATCCCACATCAAAGTTCCCCACGTGCCCTTAAAATCTGTGTCCACAGAGATCCCCCTTTTACATCAGTCTGCTGGATTCCTCCTTACAGTGCAAGGGGTGCCCTTGCATCAGAGTTCCCTTATACATCCGGGTCCACAGGGTTTCCCCTTACGCTGTAAGGCTCCTGTGACCAGAGACCCCCCTTACATCAGAGTTGACCTTTTACACCACATTCCGCAGCATTCCCCCTTAATCAGAGTTCTCCTTTACATCAGGGTCTGCAGAGTTCCCTTTTCCCCTCTAAAGGGGAACTTGCACACTCTGTAAGGGGGAACTCTGTGCTGGGTTATATTAACCGGATCATATTTTTATTTTATTTTTTTGCCTTTTTGTTATATCAAGCACGTTAGCTGCATGTTTGTAGCTTAAATATTGATATTTGCACTGAAAATGGAAAATTTATATCAAATACTTACCGTAATTTTCCTTTCCTGATGGACTCCATGGCAGCCAACGTATGGGTTAATCCCGCCTCTCCTACCTCATAGGACCCCACTCCCATAAATCTTTGCTCCCAGCTAGGTACCGTGTTCCATAACTTAGCCTACTCCAGCAATGGGAGGGAACTCCGGCTGCCATGGAGTCCATCAGGAAAGGAAAATTACGGTAAGTATTTGATATAAATTTTCCATTTTCCTGACAGACTCCATGGCAGCCAACGTATGGGAAATAACTAGCCATACACTTCCGGGTGGGACAAATTGCTGGTTTTAGAAAAAAATTTTTAATTGGCATTGTCAACAGATAAGACATTCAAACCAAAATTAACTGAAGAAAGAGCCGCCGGCTCAACACAATAGTGTGTCATAAATGTATGTATCGATGACCATGATGCTGCCTTGCAAATCACTTCCGCAGACACATGACGGGAAGCTGCCCAAGACGTCGAAACACTTCTAGTCGAGTGTGCTGTCACCGCCTCTGGAGGGACCATACCCTTAGCCGTATACGCCCTTTGAATAGCCTGGACAATCCAGGCTGATATGGATCTGGAGGAAGCACGTAATCCTCTATTCTTCCCTTGAAAGTAAATGAAGAGGTAATCCGATTTCCGGAAGGGAGCCGTTGCTTCCAGATAGACTCTTAGGATTTCTCCGACATCTAGAGGATGGATACTAGAATCGTCAGATGAATGGAATGTTGGGAGAACTATTTCTTGATTCTCATGAAAGACGGACGTCACTTTGGGATTTGATCCCAACATAGGGATCAAGACCACCCTATCCGGAAAAAAGGTGATAAACGGTTCTTTGAAACCCAGAGAGCTGATCTCAGATACCCTTTTGGCAGATGTTATGGCCACCAGGAACACTGTCTTGAGAAAAAGATCTTTGATGGACAATTGATCCATTTGTCGAAAATCCTCTCCTGAAAAGAAGTCCAAAACGAGGGGAAGATCCCACTTGGAGAATCTTGGCCTCCTTTGAGGTCTAAGTCTTGTTGCACCTTTAAAGAATTGCCTGACGAGAGGATGTTTTGCCCAAGCAACGCCTGTGAATGCAGAAATCGCAGAGACCTGAACTCTAAGAGAGCTAACGGCCAAGGGCAACTCCAGGCCTGTCTGCAGGAAACCCAGAATGTCCGATATTTTCGGGTCTTTAAATGAACCTCCAACAGTAGGGATGAAACTCACGAATCTTGCCCAGATTCTTTGGTACACTCTGTTAGTACCCTCTCTCCTGGCACTCATCAAGGTTTCAATTGCTGTGTTAGGACACCCTAAGGCTGTCAACCTTTCCCTTTCAACCACCAGACCATCAGGTGGAGATGGGATGGACATGGGTGAAGCGATGCTCCCTGTAGCAGGAGATCTGGCCTGGGAGGAAGAGGGACTGGGTCCCGACAACTGAGCTGCGTCAGGAGAGGAAACCATGGCCTGTTGGGCCAATATGGAATTACCGCTATTATTTCGGCTTCTTCCCAGCGGAATCTTGACAGAAAACGGAGAATGACCGGTACTGGGGGAAAGGCATACGCCTTGAGAAACCTCCACTGGTCCGTCAACGCATCTATCCCATAAGCTTGGGGACAACGATTCCTCGTGTAATACTTCTCGAGTTTCGCATTGCAGGGTGATGCAAAGAGGTCCACTTCTGGTGTTACTCCTAGAGACAGAATCCAATTGAACACTTCTATATGGAGGGACCACTCGTTGTTGTCCAACGCTACTCTTGAGAGGAAGTCCGCCTGGACATTCTGGACTCCGGGGAGGTAAACAGCCGTCAGATTCGACAAATTCGCCTGGGCCCAAGCCATAATCGGACTGACCTCCTCTAGTAGATCTAGACTGCGAGTACCCCCTTGTCTCTTGATGTAGGCTACCGCAGTCGTGTTGTCCAACCTCAACAGAACCGAAGCTCCTGAAATCAGGTGACGGAAGGCTTGAAGAGCTTGAAAGGCAGCTCGGAGCTCCAAGACATTTGACACCACCCCTTGAGATGGGAAGTCCCATTTCCCCTGGGCTACTTCTGATAGACAGAGGGCTCCCCAGCCGCTGTTGCTGGCATCCGTCGTTACCACAATCCAGGAGATTGGTGCAATAGAGTGGCACTTGAGGAGATTCTCCTGATGAAGCCACCATGGAAGACACTCCCTCATGGACGGGGTCATTCTGACAAAGTGATCTTGTGACTCTGGGATCCATTGTTGAAGAAAACCCTTTTGGAAGGGTCGCATCCTCCACTGTGCCCATTTTACCATGGGAGCTGTGGTCACCATGGTGCCGATAACTCTGAGGCAATATGAAGCCCTGAGGCGAGGACATGTCAGGGCGAGCCGAATCCTGTCTTGAATTACTGGGATCTTCTCCATGGGTAAGGAGATGGTACTCTTTACCGTGTCGAACTGCGCCCCTAGGAATATCAGGGACTGGGTCGGATCCAACTGACTCTTCTCCCTGTTCAACAACCAGCCGAACTCCGTCAAGACCGAGATGACTTGGTCCCGATGTAAACGAAGCTGGTCTCTGTCCTGCGAGAGCAGGAGTAGATCGTCCAGGTAGTGGTGTAACCGGACACCTTTGACCCTGATTAGGGCTACCACTGCCAGTAGTACCTTTGAGAACACTCGAGGCGATGTTGTCAGCCCGAAAGGAAGACAGGTGAACTGGAGATGTCTCTGCTCCACTGCGAACCTGAGGTATTGCTGAAAATTCTTCGCGATTGGAACATGAAAATACGCATCCTTCAGGTCTACTGAGACCATCCAATCCCCTGGCTGAATCGTTTGACTTATGGTCAAGAGGGTCTCCATCTTGAACCTCTCCTTCTGGATGAAGGAGTTCAAGTACGTTAGATCGATGACTGGCCTCCATGACCCGTTCTTTCTGAGAACCATGAAGAGAGGAGAATATATTCCCTGAAATTTTTCCTCTACTGGCACCGGAATGACGGCCCCTTGAGATATCAGAGAGTCCATGTAGGATAATAGAATTTCTCTCTTTTCTTCTGACTGTGGAAGAACTGTGGGAATAAAGCGGTGTGTAGGTGGGTTGGTGAAAGTCCAGGTATGACCTGTAGAAATAGTTTTGACTGTCCAGAAATCTTGGACCGAGGCTGCCCAGACGTGCTGGAAACGGAGTAATCGTGCTCCTACCTGCTCCACCTGGACAGGCTCCATATCAAAAGGACTTAGTCGTATCCCGACCCCCAGAGGGTGTGGTTTTTGTGGACTTCTGTCCTGAAGGTTGATTTCTTTGCCAGTTTTTCCTGAATTCCCTGCCAGGTCTGTAACGACGTGCGTCTCTAGCACGCTCCTGATCATGTCTAGGTTGAGCTCTTCTCTGGCTCAAGATACGACGATCCTGGGGTAGGAAACCTGACTTACCCCCGGTAGCGCGTGTGATGGCCGAGTCCAGCTTGTTCCCGAAGAGGGAGGAACCCTCAAAGGGAATCTTGCACCATGCCTGTTTGGAGGCCGGATCCGCCACCCATGGACGCAACCACAGGGCCCGTTTAGCTGTGACCGAAGATAGCATGACACGCGATACCAACCGGATAATGTCCAGGGATGCCTCACCCAGAAAAGCCGATGCCATCCTCAATTCGTGCACTGGGGAATTCCTGACCACGTCATCGGATATACTTCCCAGGGTTGCACCTACGTCATCTGTCCATGATTCCATGGCTTTCGACAAAGCCGCAAGAGCTAAGGCCGGTTTGCAGGCCATCCCTGCAGTAATATATATCCGTTTGAGATCAGTGTCGATCTTTCTTTCCAAACCATCTCTGAATGACACTGTATCTTCCAGTGGAAGCGTGACATGTCTCACCAATCTCATGAGCGCCGCATCAATGAGGGGGGCTGAATCCAGATATTTCACCTCCTCGCTCTTGAATGGGTACATTTTTGCCACTTTGGTGATTAAAGAGTTCTTTCTTTCAACCTTCCCCCATTCATCAGATATGATTTCACCAAGCTCACTTAGGAAAGGGAAATTCGGGCGCTCTTTTTTTCAGATGTTTAAAATACTTCTTTTGTTTGGAGGGCATCTCTATTGGGTCTTCCCATTTTAGCGCATCTTTAACTGCCCTGACCAAATGAGGGACTTGAGAGAAGTCGAACCCCGCTCCATATTCATCCACCTCGACCTCCTCATCTGAGGATCCATTTGACGAGAGATAGTCATGAGAGGGACCCGGAACCTCAAGTTCGACTGCATCCGCAGTTGAGGCCGGTGCTGAAGGGGGAATGGTTATGTTGGCTGACTCTGTCCTGCTCAGAGATTCTTGCACAACCTTCCTGACCAGTGCTTCCACCTGCTGGTCACCTGCACCTCTCTCTTTCGCAGCTCTAGAGTAGCATGCTTCGCAGAGAGATCTGTCCTCCGGGACATAAGCCCTACACCCCCAGCAGGCTTTTTTCTCCGTGCGACCGGAATGGCGGCGGGAATCATGTTTAGAGCCGGACCTTGATCTGTCCGTGTGATGTTTAGAAGAAGATCTTGACTTTGATTGGTCACGTTGTGACCTGGATTTCTCTTCACGTGCTACTGGATGATGATCGGACCTAGAAGGGCTGAGAAAAAAACAGGAAACAAAATATTTTATAATTCCCCAATAACCCTGACAACCCCTGCAAAACAGGTAGAGGAAAAAAATTCCGTCCTACCTGCGGCATAAGGGCTGACCACTAGGCGGCGACGACACATCCATGGCAATGGCAAAAACAGCAGAGACTGCAGGCAAGACATAATATATAAACATCCCACAATAGCCTAGGCAAGTAACATATTGCTGCATAAGACAAAGGGGTGTTCAGCCTACCTTCCACAGAAACCGCTATATGAACAGGAAAACAGCGTTTGCAGATTCCTCTCAGAAGCCAGGGCATAGCTGTATCTGACAGCTATTTGAATCTGCCGCCCTGGATGACGTCACGGCGCTCCGAGCGTCGTCGTGCGCCGCCTTACGACGTCCGCGCGCATGCGCGGCCACCGCCGTTCCGCCCGGACTGCGCGAGCCAAGCCTCACTCTGGCTCAGGGCCGTGCGCATGCGCCGTGCGCATGCGCCGTAGGGACGAACAGCGGCGGACTGGAACGCAAATGCGCTCCAGCCGCCATACTGAGGACAAACAGGAAACAAACACACAGAATAAACACCGGCTGCCATGGAATATGATAAAAGCATACGATACCCATCCAGTATGACGAAGCGATCCGACCTGACCCTCCAAGCGCCGTTCACAGGCGGGCACGACCGGGCATCAAATGGAAGGCCTCCTGCTAATAGCGAGGACGAATGGCCAAAATTGCCGCTTGCCAGTCAATGACTGGATAGTAAGCTCTTCAGGCACCACAACATCACCCGTGTCCACCCTGCTAATAGCTGGGCAACTGGACTCCAAAACCGCCATCTCTTCACCGCCAACGCAAGGGGAACGCCAGGACTGGATCACTACTCCTTAAGGTAAGAACTACCTCTTTAGTCCTAAGGAGGAGGACAAAAAAGGAACACGGTACCTAGCTGGGAGCAAAGATTTATGGGAGTGGGGTCCTATGAGGTAGGAGAGGCGGGATTAACCCATACGTTGGCTGCCATGGAGTCTGTCAGGAAAACAGTATTTTTGGCTAACCTTTTGAACTGTCAGTAAAAATTTTGTTGTGATTTGTAATTTTCAGTGGGGAGGTTGGCAGCCTTTCTATAGCCAGTGTCCAGTAGCTGTCATAAAGATTCTGATGACTCTCCATGTCCTGTGATGTACGATTTTTAACAAAAAAAGTGTGCGCACAATGAAGGCACAATCCTATACGGATAACATTGTAATTTACTGTAAGTTAAAGATTTACATTTGAGAGCAGTAACCTACTTATTAAATTGTGCTGATGGGTAAATGAAAAACTTCAGGTCCACATTGGTAATGTTATGGGATCTGCCTGTTCTGAACTGGAAGGCCTCATTCACTACATTTTATTGCCTGCTGCAACAAGAATCCAGCAGATTCCTGCGGATGGATTCACAGGTGGATGCAGATGGTTGCAGTCATCTTGCTTGTTCAGTGGCCACAGCTGTACGCCAGTGTTCAGATATAATGGTAAATGGAGCATTTACTTGCAGCTAGTGACAGATAATGATTCCTGGACACAAGCTGCTTGCATCCAGGGGCGACAATCTGTCCCCAACAACAAGTACTGGCTCTGTGCGACCTACACATGGCCAGCTGCGGACGCTGATGGCCTGTCATTTCTTTGTGCAGGGTGAGCAGCTGCAACCACCTGTGAACCCGGCCGCTGGATTACGCTGGATTCTTCCTGCAACTGGCAATAAAACGCTGTGTGAATGTGGCCTTGCTGCAGAAGAAAGAACTAGTTCACTTGGAGATTACTTTTATATATACAATGTACACTATCATTGCAGCCTAGGACAATATGGAACTGAAGTAATGGGTTTGAAGAGCTGTTTTTTGTTTTTCTTACAGTACTTTCATAAAGTAGCTAGACAACTCTTACCCTTGGCGTACAAGCTCCTGAAGAGGGATCTATTTGCAGAAATAATTGAATCTCATCTGGCAAATCGGAGGAAGGATCAAGTAAATCAGCTTGATGCATGATATGGACTAAAAGCACAGTTTAATGTGTTTTTGCTTTTGTTCTTATTAATCTGTGTTATTCTATAAAGATAGTTTTGTAATAAACTTATCTTATCTCTATTTTTGTATTTAGATTGGTTGTAAGATGTGTTAACGTGACATTTGGAAATAAGAATTTGATCTAGCAAAATCTTGGGTTCATATATTCATGACCAGGGCTGTGCTTGGAACCTGAGGCTGAAATAAATTTTTTTTTACACCCAATTTGGTGTAGCATTAGTGAGAAGGACTCAAAGGGGGCAAAAATAAACAATATCTGAGCCTACTCCTCGTTTACTGAACACACATAGCCAGTCCTTTTGCCCAGAAAATATGCTTGTTCCACAAGCAAGAGTGTAACAGATGTACAAACCTCAGCACAACCATTTTAATAAAATAAAACCGTTCCATTACATGTTTGTTTTTTTGTTTTAGTTTTTTTAATTTTCAAACAGCATAACCACTTCAGCCCCAGAAGATTTGGCTGCGCAATGACTAGGCCATTTTTGCGACTCGGCACTGCGTCTCTTTAACTGAGAGGTGCGGTCGTGCACCGACTATTGTGTAAATGTCACTCACAAGGAAGGGGTTAACACTAGGGGGCAATCAAGGGGTTATCTGTGTTCCCTGACTGTATGTTCCAACTGTGGAGGGGAGGGGACTGACTATAGGAGATGACAGATCGTGGTTCCTAGCCATTTTCACAATCTGCCCCTCCTCACAGAACAGGGATTTGTATACACACACGCACGTCCCTGTTCTGCCTCTGGTGCCTGCGATCGCATGCAGCCGGCGGTCATCGCAACCGCAGGCCACGTGCATCGGAACCCCCGAAATGCAGCGCGCGCGCCTGCTATCTTACTTAACCACTTTAGCCCCGGAGGATTTGGCTGCTCAACAGCGTCGATTTAACTGCGGCGCTGTACCCAAACGAAATTTGCATCCTTTTTTTTTTTTTTTTTCTCCTACAAATAGAGCTTTCTTTTGGTGCTATTTGATCACCTTGGCGGTGTTTATTTTTTGTGCTATAAAACAAGAGCGACAATTTTGAAAAACTTTTTTTTTAACTTTTTTGCTATGATACATATCCCCAATTTTATGTTTTTCAAAAAAAAAATGTTTTCCTCAGTTTAGGCCAATATGTATTCTACATTATTTTTGGTAAAGAAAATTGCAAAAAGCGTATATTGATACGTTTGCACAAATCTTATAGAGTCTACAAAATAGGGGCTAGATTTATGGCATTTGTATTAAATTTTTTTGTTTATTTTTTATTATTATTGGGACTGCGATATTGCGGTGGACACTTTTGACACATTTTTGGGACCATTGATGATTATACAGCGATCAGTGCTATAAAAATGTGCTGTTTACTGTATAAATGTCACTGGCAGGGAAGGGTTAACTGTGTTTAACTTTCTGTGTTCAAACTGTAAGGGGGATAGGACTTGCTAGGGGAAGAGAGAGATCGGTGTTCATACTGTGTAGGAAAACATGATCAGTCTCTTCTCCCTTCAGAGAACCGAACATTTGAATGACAATTGCACGGTCATGCAACACTGTATCCAAATAAAATGTTTATCATTTTTTTTTTCACACAAATAGAGCTTTTTCTTTGGTGGTATTTAATGACCACTGGGCTTTTTATTTTTTTCTAAACAAAAAAACCAGAAAATTTTGAAAAAAAAATTAATAAATTATTTTATTTTTTATTTTTTTGAAAAAAATTAATAAATTATTTTATTTTTTATTTTTTTTTTACCTCCCAATTTTTTTGGGCAACCTGTGTGGGCATAGAGCCGTTTATGTGGGAGTGCTTTGTTTATTGCCACTTTCCATCATTAAGGTAAATGCCCCAGCTTGGATCCACACAATTGGCATCGACTAGGTATGATGAAGTATAAATAGATGAGTGAGAGTTATCGAAGTTTTAGGAAAGATTAATCAGTGGCTGGTTAGAACCTCTTCCCATGGTGGTCTCCTCCATAGGACCCAAATATACCTCCCACAAAATCTATTCCAAGCCTGGGCTGGTGTCATGGGGTCCTGGAAGCTGTGTACAATTCTGATATTACTATTATCTGCAAGCACAGGTGATAATGGCCAGATCTAGTGATACCATATTTAAGCAGAAGGTATCAGATAAGCATAGTATTTGACAAATTAAACTCGTATTGTGAAGAACTTTAGTTTGTGTGCAAATAATGACCAATTATAATAAACATAGGTTGTACTGTATCTGTTGCATCTGCAATGAATATTGTACTGTTTCCACATGATACTAGTCATAAGGTTTTTGAAAGACCATAAATTCTTGAATGATCACTTTCAACACACATCAGCATTGTATGTACCATCTTCTATTGTTTTTCTTGAAATTGAAAGCCTAACTCCAGGCTTAATTTAGCTTTAAATAGGTCAACTGGGCCAGCATCAGTTAAATACAGTATACATCATTGTGTTGCATCAGCAGGACAGAGACTTCCCATACCATTCCTGGAACAAAACAGAATCGGGCCGCTCAGAGGAATATGGATGGGGATATATATATATATATATATATATATATATATATATCATATTTTTTATATATATATATATATATATATATATATATATATATATTTTTTTTTTATTTTATAATAAATACAAGGCTTCCTCTGGCTGAGGTACAGAGGCAGATGTCATACTCTCCACGTCAGCCAATGAACGGAAGCCTTGGCCCAGCGTGTTAGTGTGTGTGATTTGTTTTTATTATTTAACCTCATTTAGAAAGATTCCAAAGATTTTATTTCCGGTTTACCATTTCCAGACAGGTCAAGAATAGGCTGAAGGCCTAAAAAAATTTTCTTCCCTCCCCAAACGTTCAAAATGGAATCCATTTTATTTAGACATTGTCTTTCTTCACTGAGTGGGAAATTCTTGCCTCCATTGTCAGCCGAGATGCATGCTTGCGATCATATTTTGTCATGTTGCAACTAAAAAAACTTAAATGTATTTTATGTGATAGACCAACACAAAGTGGCACATAATTGTGAAGTAAAAGGAAAATGATAAATGGATTTTCAACATTTTTTACAAATGTGAAAAGTGTGGGGTGCATTTGTATTCAGACCCCCTGAGTCAATACTTCGTAGAACCACCTTTCGCTGCAATTACAGCTGCAAGTCTTTTTGGGGATGTGTCTACCAGCTTTGCACATCTAGAGAGTGACATTTTTGCCCATTCTTCTTTGCAGAGTAGCTTAAAGTAGAACTATAGCCAAAACTTTTTCATGGTGCCTCCATTGGCAGCATATGTATGATAGTAGCCCCAAGGTAGTTTAATAAAATTAAATTTATTTTTACAACAATATAGATGCACTCACATTTGTGATGAAAGCAAAAGGCATGGTATATGTCACTCAGCGTGGCGAATCCCCAGCGGTGTATGACTGTCGGCTTAGTCCAGCCAATTCTATAGAAGCACTTCCTGTAGATGGAGAGGGCTGGCTCCGTAAGGCGGCCTCGAGAGCGAGGCTTGAATAGCAGTACGCGACAGACTCAGGGAGATGTCGTCTTCAAAGATGGACACGTTTCGTGATCATGCGCACTCGGATGTATTAACGAGTCGCACTCTTTTCTCAACATTGGGACATAGACCAGGCTAAAACAAACCAGAGCTTGTAATGGGAATGCGGAGGGGACATGGGCGGGACTAGTAATGAGACATTATTGGACAAATTGATAACAGAAAAAAAAAAAAGGAGAGAACAGGTTGCTGACATTTCGTGTTTTTTAAAAAAAAAAGGGGGGGTATGCAAGAATAAAGGGAAGGAGAATGAAACAGAAAAAAACGAATGTATATTCATATGTAGAAACGCACATCTATATTGAAAGATTGCGCTAGGAATCTAATCTTATTACATGGGAATTAATTTGAAGTGAACTGGTTTGATCATATGAAATTAAAGCATATTATATATATATATATATATATATATATATATATATATATATAATATGCTTTAATTTCATATGATCAAACCAGTTCACTTCAAATTAATTCCCATGTAATAAGATTAGATTTCTACATCTTTAAAAACCATTGGCCCTAGATACTCCTAGCGCAATCTTTCAGTATAGATGTGCGTTTCTACATATGAATATACATTCGTTTTTTCCTGTGTACTTTTTCTGTTTCATTCTCCTTCCCTTTATTCTTGCATACCCCCCCCCTTTTTTTTTAAAAAAACACGAAATGTCAGCAACCCGTTCTCTCCCTTTTTTTTTTTTTTTCTGTTCCCAATTTGCCCAATAATGTCTCATTACTAGTCCCGCCCACGTCCCCTCCCCATTCCCATTATAATCTCTGTTTGTTTTAGCCTGGTCTATGTCCCAATGTTGAGAAAGGAGTGCGACATCCGAGTGCGCATGCTCACGAAACGCGTCCGTCTTTGATGACGACATCCCCCTGAGTCTGTCGCGTCCTGCTATTCAAGCCTCGCTCTCGAGGCCGCCTTCCGGAGCCGGCCCTCACCATCTACAGGAAGTGCTTCTATAAAATTGCCTGGACTAATCCGACAGTCATACACTGCTGGGGATTCGCCACACTGAGTGACATATACCATGCCTTTTGCTTTCATCACAAATTGCTGTAAAAAGAAATTTCATTTTACTAAACTACTACCTAGAGGCGCCTTTCTCCACTTCTTGCTCTACAGTTCCTGAATACGGTTTCTGTTCAACTCTGAAGGCTGCCCTGTGTTGTAAAGTGGTTAAAGTTTCTCATATATCCCTGGACTGACTCCCTCGTATAGACTATCATATAGACTATCATATAGACTATCATTTAATCTATATTGGTTGCTTTATGGACTTTATCCTCATTTGTGAATATTGATTTTAATCGTTTTTTTATTCATTTATATATGCTTCTTATGATACTGGGAGATACCTATTGATAATTTATGTAATTTTGCGCCTGCATTCGTTATTTTTATTTATGATAGTAGCCCTACCTACTTTCACCCACAGGACCAGTGCATAGCTATAAAAAGTTAACACCCACACAACAGCCCATTCCCTTTTTTGTCCTCATGGCACTCACAGCCAGTGTGAAGAGAAGAAACCCTTACCTGCCACCTTTTGGTGGTTTTCCTCCTGTAAGTGCAGTCCCTGACCTTGGGATGCTAAATGCTCTGATAAGGCAGGGAGTCTCTTATGTGGATCTTTTAGGGTGAAAATCGGGTGCGAACTAGCCCCACATATAGCAGTGCAGCCAGGGCTATGTTCCTCAGAAGAGCTGACCGTGTCTGAAGCCTGCCTCTCAGGTTAGTGGAAAATGAATGTTTTCTCTTTTTTTTTTTTTTATTTATCTGTGAATTGCCTCATAAGTTTTGTGTGTCCCATCTCCTCTCAGATGGGTTGCAGCTGCACTGTGTTCCAGTATGCATTCTAGTGGCAATTGTGGAAGAGAAAGCCAAGTGTCTACATTCAAGAGAATAATGCATTATGCTGAACAGGTAAAGTGGATAGAGCCAGGGCCGGTACAAGGCAGGGGCGGAAGGGGCACGTGCCCTGGGCGCTACCATTTGCTAAAGGGGGGGGGGCGCAGCCTGCAGGTAAAGTTCTGCCACGGCCGCCGCCCACCAGTACAGTACAGTCACTTAGTAATTAGGGCTCGAGTCCGGCGGGAACGGCGTCCCTGCACTTTTTTTTCACAGCAGGAACGCCGTTCCCTTTGCAGGACTAGAGCCGCCCGAGGCTCTAGCAGATAGCCGGCTGTTTGGCTCGGCTTAGGCTGAGGGAGGCTCTGTCAGCATGGAGGGGCGGGGCAGGGAGTTCCACTGACGCTCGGACCCTGCCCCGCCCCATGTACTCTGTATGTGCCTCAGAGCACTGAGATCTCCTCTCCTGGACTAAGAAAATTCCCGCCCCTAGTGCGGAAAGCTCCGCCTCCTGGATCTCTGAGAGCGGGAGGTGAGCCCGGCTGGCCAGGTAGGTCTTCCTGTCTATAGACTCACTGTTACTAAACCCTCCCTGACAATGCTGTTATCCCCCCTGTATAGCTGTGCATTGCTGAGTTAAAATTTTAAAACTGGCTACTTGGTCATCTCCTGTAGTATGTCGCATTCGCAGTCTGGTTATCTCCTATAGTCGCATTCGCAGTCTGGTCATCACCTGTAGTATGTCGCATTCGCAGTCTGGTCATCTCTCCTGTAGTATGTCGCATTCGCAGTCTGGTCATCTCCTGTAGTAGCATTTGCAGTCTGGTCATCTCCTGTAGCATGTCTCATTCGCAGTCTGGTCATCTCCTGTAGTATGTTGCATTCGCAGTCTGGTCATCTCCTGTAGCATGTCGCATTCGCAGTCCGGTCATCTCCTGTAGCATGTTGCATTCGCAGTCTGGTCATCTCCTTTAGCATGTCGCATTCGCAGTCTGGTCATCTCCTGTAGTAGCATTTGCAGTCTGGTCATCTCCTGTAGCATGTCTCATTCGCAGTCTGGTCATCTCCTGTAGTATGTCTCATTCGCAGTCTGGTCATCACCTGTAGTATGTCGCATTCGCAGTCTGGTCATCTCCTGTAGCATGTCGCATTCGCAGTCTGGTCATCTCCTGTAGCATGTCGCATTCGCAGTCTGGTCATCTCCTGTAGCATGTCGCATTCGCAGTCTGGTCATCTCCTGTAGCATGTCGCATTCGCAGTCTGGTCATCTCCTGTAGCATGTCGCATTCGCAGTCTGGTCATCTCCTGTTGCATGTCGCATTCGCAGTCTGGTCATCTCCTGTAGTATGTCTCATTCGCAGTCTGGTCATCTCCTGTAGCATGTCTCATTCGCAGTCTGGTCATCTCCTGTAGCATGTCGCATTCGCAGTCTGGTCATCTCCTGTAGCATGTCGCATTCGCAGTCTGGTCATCTCCTGTAGCATGTCGCATTCGCAGTCTGGTCATCTCCTGTAGCATGTCGCATTCGCAGTCTGGTCATCTCCTGTAGCATGTCGCATTCGCAGTCTGGTCATCACCTGTAGCATGTCGCATTCGCAGTCTGGTCATCTCCTGTAGCATGTCGCATTCGCAGTCTGGTCATCTCCTGTAGCATGTCGCATTCTGGTCATCTCCTGTAGCATGTCTCATTCGCAGTCTGGTCATCTCCTGTAGTATGTCGCATTCGCAGTCTGTCGCATTCGCAGTCTGGTCATCTCCTGTAGCATGTCGCATTCGCAGTCTTGTCATCTCCTGTAGTATGTCGCATTCGCAGTCTGGTCATCTCCTGTAGTATGTCAGCAGTCTGGTCATCTCCTGTAGTCGCATTCGCAGTCTGGTCATCTGTAGCATGTCGCATTTGCAGTCTGGTCATCTCCTGTAGCATGTCGCATTTGCAGTCTGGTCATCTCCTGTAGCATGTCGCATTTGCAGTCTGGTCATCTCCTGTAGCATGTCGCATTTGCAGTCTGGTCATCTCCTGTAGCATGTCGCATTTGCAGTCTGGTCATCTCCTGTAGCATGTCGCATTTGCAGTCTGGTCATCTCCTGTAGCATGTCGCATTTGCAGTCTGGTCATCTCCTGTCTGGTCATCTCCTGTAGCATGTCGCATTTGCAGTCTGGTCATCTCCTGTAGCATGTCGCATTTGCAGTCTGGTCATCTCCTGTAGCATGTCGCATTCGCAGTCTGGTCATCTCCTGTAGCATGTCGCATTCGCAGTCTGGTCATCTCCTGTAGCATGTCGCATTCGCAGTCTGGTCATCTGTAGTATGTCGTATTTGCAGTCTGGTCATCTCCTGTAGTATGTCGCATTTGCAATCACTATATTTTCTGTGAAATATATATGCATATGAGCGTATCTTTTTTTTTTTTTGGTGGGGGCGTGGACCTTGGGTGGGAGTTCCCACACTTTTTTCCCCCAGGACTTGACCCCTGTTAGTAAGTCACCACTGTACCAATGGTGTGTGCCGCCGAGTGCGCTCCGCTCCTGCATCCTCCCTTCTCTGCTTCAGTGTTTACTGAGTCCCCCCCCCCCCCCCCCCTACGGAGGAGTCTCGTAGTACCTGCCAGCGGCGTGACACCACTCACGGCCGTAGGCGAGGTGGGAGGACTCAGAGGAGCGCAGGGAGGACTAGGCGCGCTGTGACCTAGAGGAGCAAGGAGCCTGCCTGCTAAGCTAGAAGAGAAGATAGTCAGTGTGTGTGACAGAGTGTGCTGTAGCTACAGTCCGGCCCATAGGGGGCCGCGCACTTTGCCATCTTCGCCCTGGGCACCAAATGGCCTTGTCCCAGCACTGGATAGAGCTCACGTTTGGGCAAAAACTCCCCCAGTAGCCATCTTAGAGTGGGGCAAGACTACCTGGAAGCCACCTTGGAAGTGGGCAATGTGAGAAGTTTGCCAGGCGTGGGGGGGCAGGCAGAGTTGAGGAACATGGGCTTAAAGACCCAGCAGCTTACAGATAGGGCGTTTTATATGCTAGGACTAGATGCTAGCATGCCCATAGCTGCAAACCCTGCATCAATGCCCATCTCCTGATGCCTAGTGAATAGATATGTCCTTACTCATGTCTCAGTGTGGCATTATTATACCTAACTAAATGTCAGTGTTCCAGCTGCCCTGCGTAGGTTCACTGCATAACAAAGATCCACATGGTTCCTATAGGTAAGGGTCATCAGGCCATGTAGGTATTTGCTGCTAAAAGAGTGCATTCAGGTGTTAACCGACCTCTCCTTTTGGTTAAGGAGCCCAGTCGAGCCACAGACAGGGATATGCATGAGAGGAGCATCAGAAATCCAGTCAAAGGTAGAGAAAAATACTCTTACATACTGCAAATGCCAACACTAGGGCCTGAAGAGTGTGTCAGGACCGCCTTTAAAAAAGGCAGACTAACGCTCTCCGGTCCATTATGCTTAGCCGCAAGGAATTTCTGAATCCTGGGTGAAGCTGCATTTACAGCGTATATAATGTGTCAAGCTTGCTTTAAAGAGGATGACAGAAGCTCTTCCATCCCACTATTCATAGCCACAAAGGATTGCTGTGAGCTTGGATGAAGTTGCCTTTACAAGATAGCGTGTCAAGATTGCCTTAAAGGGGTAGACAGAAGCTCTCATTCCCACTGATCAAAGCTACAAAGAATGTTTGTGGGCCTGGGTGAAGTTACCATATCCAAGTTATTGAGAATACCTCAAGCTGCATTCCATTACTGTTGCTACAAACTGCACAAAGCCTCCCTCAGCAGAGAGGGGGCCAACTGCTGGCAAGGCAGAACAGAGAGGATAAGCTAGCACTTTATGTTGAGCCTAAGGCTTTGCCTCTGTTTTCTTTAACCAGTTCCAGATGAGCCGCCACAGTACTGCAGCAGGTTGGCCTGGCTGGGCGAAGTGTCGTAGCTATACGCCACACGCTTGACGATCGGATTTGCTTCAGAACTGATCAGTCTCCAGGCCCAGGCCAATGATTTCTGGCCTACACCTGTTGATCGGTCCTGGCAAATTAAATCCTTCCCCTGCATTTGTAAGTGTAAACATAGGGGGGGAAGTGATGTCATGTCATCTCTCCTCGTGGAACTATTTTCCGTTCCAGAGAGAGGCGAGAAGACATCTCGGAGTAAGTGCACCAACACCACAATGACACCAGTTCATGTAGGCACACTTGTCAGCCCCGATCGGCCCCCTGTCACGCAGTGTTCATACTTTTTTTTTTGATCACTGTACTGGTGTCATTAGTGACAAAAATCAGTGTTAGGGTACTTAGTGGTAGGCCCAGATAGGTCTAGGGACCCCCCTAATAAAGGTTTAACCCCTTGATCACCCTCTCACCAGTGATCACTGTATTAATGTCACGGTGACGCTTGTTAGCTATTTTTTTTTTTTTATATATAGCAGACAGAATTCAGAGAGTAGTGGTTAATGATTCTTACTCTGAATGGTCTAAGATTATCAGTGGTGTACCCCAAGGTTCAGTGCTGGGACCCTTACTTTTTAATATCTTTATAAATGATATTGGGTCTGGGATCAAAAGTAACATTTCTGTCTTTGCAGATGACACCAAGCAATGCAGTGGAATAACGACCTTACAGGATGTCTCCAATTTACAAGCCGACATCAATGCTCTGTCTAATTGGGCGACTATGTGGCAGATGAGGTTTAATGTTGATAAATGTAAAGTTATGCATTTGGGAGCTAAGAATATGCATGCATCATACATGCTAGGGGGAGTACAACTGGGGGAATCCATAGTGGAGAAGGATCTGGGGGTTTTGGTAGATCATAAGCTCAATAATAGCATGCGATGCCAAGCTGTGGTTTACAAAGCGAGCAAAGTCCTTTCTTGTATTAAAGCGGAGTTCCACCCTAAAGTGGAACTTCCGCTTATCGGATTCCTCCACCCCTCCGGTGCCACAATTGGCACCTTTCAGGGGGAGGGGGGTGCAGATACCTGTATACAGGTATCTGCACCCACTTCCGTGACGAATTAGCCGGAGATTCCCCGTTGTGTCTTGGGAAACACAGTTCCCAGGACACAGCGGAGACCAATAGAGGCGCGCAGTGCGACTCGCGCATGCGCAGTAGGGAACCGGGCAGTGAAGACGTTGCGTCTTCACTTCCTGATTCCCTGACAGAGGATGGTAGCGGGGCAGCGAGAGACGAGCGGTCTCTCGTCACATTCTGCCTACACCGCTGGAACCAGGAACAGGTAAGTGTCCATTTATTAAAAGTCAGCAGCTGCAGTATTTGTAGCTGCTGACTTTTAATATTTTTTGTGCGGTTGCAGCTCCGCTTTAAGAGAGGTATGGACTCCAGAGAGAGAGAGAGAATTTTTCCCCTGTTCAAATCATTAGTAAGACCTCATTTGGAATATGCAGTTCAGTTTTGGGCTCCAGTTCTCAAAAAGGATATCGGGGAACTGGAGAAAGTGCAGAGAAGGGCAACCAAACTGATAAGAGGCATGGAGGAGCTCAGCTATGAGGAAAGATTAGAGGAACTGAATTTATTCACTCTTGATAAGAGGAGATTAAGGGGGATATGATCAACATGATCAAATATATAAGGGGTCCATATAGTGAACTTGGTGTTGAGTTATTCACTTTACAGTCAACAAAGAGGACAAGGGGGCACTCTTTACGTCTAGAGGAAAAGAGATTTCATCTCCAAATACGGAAAGGTTTCTTCACAGTAAGAGCTGTGAAAATGTGGAATAGACTCCCTCCAGAGGTGGTTCTGGCTAGCTCAGTAGATTGATTTAAGAAAGGCCTGGATTATTTCCTAAATGGGTACTAACATTTATAGGTAGAAGTTGATCGGGGGAAAATACGATTACCTCTCGGGGGGGGGGGGGGGGGGGGCAGGAAGGAATTTTTTCCCCTGCTTTAGCAAATTGGATCATGTTCTGTTGGGGTTTTTCACCTTCCTCTGGATCAACTGTGGGTATAGAATTGGGTATATAATATAGTATGATATTTATTATTATTATTATTTTTTATAAATTTTTTGGTTGAACTGGATGAACTTGTGCCTTTTTTCAACCTGACTAACTATGTAACTATGTCAGGGCACCCGCCGTATATTGCCTAAATATAGGTTTAACCCCCTGATCACCTGGCGGGTGATATCAGTTAGGTTTTTAGTGTCAGACAGGGTTTTTAGGGTCTGCGTCGCACCAGGCAGCATCAGATTAGTGCCAGTAGCGCTAACACCCACGCACGCACCATACACCTCCCTTAGTAGTATAATGTCTGAACGGATCAATATCTGATCTAATCAAATCTATACTAGCAGTTTAGGGTTCCCAAAAACGCAGTGTTAGCAGGATCAGCCCAGATACCTGCTAGCACCTGCGTGTAGCCCCTCCCCTCCACCCAGCCCACCCAACTGCAGTATCAATCGATCACTGTCACAAAAACACTAAACACATAACTAGCATTCGCAGAGTCAGGCCTGATCCCTGCGAACGCTAACAGTTTTTTTTTTAGCGTTTGAATCAGTCGCTGACAGTCGGGAGCTCTTTTTTCTATGAGTCTCACTCAGGGCTGGTGCAAGGATTTTATGACACCCTAGGCGAAACCTCATTTTGACTCCCCCCCCCCCACCCCCCGGCTGACTTCGCCTCCTTTTCCCTGCCCATGTAAATCCCACCTTTTTAATAAAGCGCCTATCAAATGCAGCCTCACCAGGGCCCCTGAAATGCAGCCTCACCAGCGCCCACCAAATGTAGCCTCACCAGCGCCCCTAAAATGCAGCCTCACAAGCGCCCCTGAAATGCAGCCTCACCAGCGCCCACCAAATGCAGCCTCACCAGCGCCCACCAAATGCAGCCTCACCAGCGCCCCTAAAATGCAGCCTCACCAGCGCCCCTGAAATGCAGCCTCACCAGCGCCCACCAAATGCAGCCTCACCAGCGCCCACCAAATGCAGCCTCACCAGCGCCCACCAAATGCAGCCTCACCAGCGCCCACCAAATGCAGCCTCACCAGCGCCCACCAAATGCAGCCTCACCAGCGCCCCTAAAATGCAGCCTCACCAGCGCCCCTAAAATGCAGCCTCACAAGCGCCCCTGAAATGCAGCCTCACCAGCGCCCACCAAATGCAGCCTCACCAGCGCCCACCAAATGCAGCCTCACCAGCGCCCACCAACGCCCCTGAAATGCAGCCTCACAAGCGCCCCTGAAATGCAGCCTCACAAGCGCCCCTGAAATGCAGCCTCACCAGCGCCCACCAAATGCAGCCTCACCAGCGCCCACCAAATGCAGCCTCACCAGCGCCCACCAAATGTAGCCTCACCAGCGCCCCTAAAATGCAGCCTCACAAGCGCCCATCAAATGTAGCCTCACCAGCACCCATCAAATGCAGGCTACCAGCGCCCCTCAAATGCAGCCTCACCAGCACCCCTCAAATGCAGGCTACCAGCGCCCTTCAATGCAGCCTACCAGTGCCCATCAATGAATGTTTGCTTGCTGCGGGAGTCGGGACACAGACACAGTCCTCCACCACTGCTGCGCCTCTGACACTATGTGTGAACGGAGCGGCGGCTGCCTGCTGATGCTGAGAGTTAGTTGCTTGCTGCAGAGAGAAGAGAGTAGGAAAACCAGTGGCTAGGCGGCTGCCTAGTTCACCTAGTGGTAGCACCGGCCCTGGTCTCACTACTGTACCAGTAAATTTAGAGACCAAAATGTCAAATCAAAGGTACAGTAGTGAAGAGGCCTACACGTTTCTGAGCATGACAGATCGTGAAAAGGAAGTCACCCATCTGTCAGATTCAGGCTCTGAATATGAACCGGTAGACAGCAGTGGCACCCTGACAGATAGCTCTGATGGCAGAGTAGTGGTCCCTGCCAAAGTCAGGCGTACCCGACCCCGTTCTTCTGCTGTCGTGCAAGAACCGCAGGGCTCTTGTATGGAGCAGAGAGCCAGTACTAGTGCCCCTCATCCTTCTGGTGAACTGGCAAGCACCAGCGGCCTAGTACATCCTGGTCGTAGTCAAACCAGCACTGCAGTATCATGTGGTGACATGGCGAGTCCCATAAGTGCAGTTCAAGCTAGTGAGGTGGCTAGCACAACTAGTGTCCCGTAGCCACCAAGAAGACAAAGCCCATAGTGCCCTTCCTGCTGCATTTGCCAATCTGAATTGGGAGCCCACCACTGCAGCACCCGTACTTCCCCCATTCACTTGCCAACCCGGAATTCAGGTGGAAATAGTTGATTTTACGTCACTTGATTTTTATTTGCTGTTATTCACGAAAGATCTCTATAGATCTATTGTGGACCAAAGCAATTTGTATGCTGGTCAATTCATCGCTGCTAATCTCCAGTTGACCCTTGCCAGAGATTGGAGACCTATTAGTCTCGGAATTTAAGATCTTCCTGGGCCTATCCCTCCTCATGGGCATAACTAAAAAGAGTAAGTTGCGGTCATATTGGTCCACTGACCCAATTCACCATATGCCCATGTTCTCTGTCTCCATGACCAGGACATGATACGAGCAGATCTTGTGGTTCATGCATTTCAATGATAATGAACTCTCTCGTCCTCGGGGTGACCCTGGATTTGATCGCCACAAAATTCGGCCCCTCGTAAACCACTTCATCCCAACAGTTTGCAGCCTTGTTTATTCCCGATCAAGTTGTCTGAGTTGATGAGTTCCTGATTAAGTTTTCTGGCCCCTTGTCTATCAAACATTATCTTCCCAGCAAGCGTGCTAAATATGGGGTCAAGATGTACAATATAAGCTCTGTGACAGGGCAACAGGCTATACATATAGTTTTATGGTTTACGAGGGAAAAGATAGTCACGTAGAGCTGGAGAACTGCCCAGACTACATAGGGAGCGCTGGTAAGATTGTGTGGGACTTGGTCTCACCCTTATTCGGAAAAGGGTACCACTTGTACATGGACAATTATTACACGAGCGTGCCACTTTTTTTTTTCCACACCCCTCTGTGTCCACGAATACAACCTTAACATGGGAGGGGTGGACCTCAACGACCAGTTGTTGGCGCAGTACCTAATTGCCTGAAAGGCCAGACGCTGGCACAAAAAATGTGTCTGTATACTTATTTTAATTGGCTCTGCTGAATGCTTTTGTGCTATACAAAGCTTCTGGACGAACTGGATCCTTCCTAAAATTCCAGGAAGAGATCTTCACAGCCCTTCTGTTTCCAGACAGTGCTATGGCCTACCTTCTCAATGCAAATGCTGCAAGCCTGCTGCATGAGAGGCATTTTCCGTATGTCCTCCCTGGCACCCCTACCCAAAGAATACCCCAAAGAAGATGTGTCTGCAGAAAATGCAGATTTAGGCGTGACACCCGCTTTTATTGTCCCTCCTGTCCTGACCAACCTGGTCTCTGACTGTTTCAAACGCTACCACACACTAGTGGAGTATTAGCTTAGGGTACAGCACTACACAGTCCTAGGGCACACTAACACAGAGTCTCGAAAGATGAGATGGCCATCATATTTTGAGAGACCCTAATCTGGAACATTCACAGTTTACAGTTTTTATAAAAGTGAAAAAAATAAATAAATAAAAAAGCCAAAAATAGTTGTGGTTTTATTTTTCTTCTCTCTCTATTGTTCTTTCTCTTATGTTCGCTCTCTACTGTCCGCTTTATTGTTCGCTCACTATTGTTCTCTCTGTTACTGTATTTTATTGTATTTGGCAGGTATGGTATGTGTTACTGTTATACTGTAATGTTACTTTGTTTTAACCATCATTTGCTTAGCAAGTACACCATTTAGCTGCAGCATGGGTTTATTTATTCTGACAGCAACAGCGTTTGCTCTCATGATGCGTAAAGCCGTGACTCCAGCGCTGGCGGAGGTGATTTCGCCACCAGTTAACCACTTGCCTACAGGGCACTTAAACCCTCCTCCTGCCCAGACCAATGTTGAGCTTTCGGTGCTCTCACACTTTGAATGACAATGACTCAGTCATGCAACACTGTACCCAAATGAATTTTTTATCCTTTTTTTTTTCCCCACAAATAGAGCTTTCTTTTGGTGGTATTTGATCACCTCTGGGTTTTTATTTTTTGGGCTATAAATGAAAAAAGAAGACCAAAAATTTTGAAAAAAAAAACCACACATTTTTCTTTGTTTCTGTAATAAAATGTAGCAAATTATTAATTTTTACTTCATAAATTTTGACCAATTTATACTGCTACATATCTTTGGTAAAAATAACCCAAATTCGTGGATATTATTTGGTCTTTGTGAAAGTTAGAGAGTCTACAAGCTGTGGTGGAAATCATAAAAAACTGATCACACCTGATGTACTGGTGGCCTATCTCATTTCTTGTGACCCGAACAAGCCAGGAAAGTACAAATAACCCCCAAATGACCCCTTTTTTGAAAGTAGACAATCCAAGGTATTTAGTAAGAGGCATGGTGAGGTTTTTGATGTTGTAATTTTTTTGCCACAATTCTTTGCAAAATGAATATTTTTATTTATTTTATTTTTTTCCCCACAAAATTGTCATTGTAATTGGTTATCACATGGCATGTGTATACCACAAATGACACCCCAAAATAAATTCTGCTACTCCTTAGTATTACGATACCACATGTGTGGGACTTTTCCACAGCCTAGCCACTTAGAGAAGCCCAACATGCAGGGAGTACCATCGCGTGTTCTAGGAGCATAAATTACACATCTAACTTGTTGACTACCCATTACACTTTTGAAGGCCCTGGAGCACCAGGATAATGACACGTGGCACTGATGACAGATGCCACTAATACGTGGCACTGATGACACATGACACTGATGACAGATGGCACTAATATGTGGCACAGATGGAACTTATACGTGGCACTGATAACAGATGGCACGTGACACTGATGACAGATGGCACTGATGACACAGGGCACATATACGTGGCACTGATGACAGATGGCACTTATACGTGGCACTGGGGACAGCTGGCACTTTGGACAAATGGCACTGACAGGTGGCACTGGGGACAGATGGCACTAACAGTTACTGTGCTCACTATATTTTCTTTTTTTTTTTTTTTTACACTCGCAGGCTGCATCGGTTCAGCTCTCCCTCCTCACACGCTGTCTGTGTGAGGAGGGAGAGCCGGCGATGAGAGATGATCTCATATGTTTACATATGAGATCATCTCTCATTGGACACGCCGATCGCGCTGTAAACACGCTGTGTGATTGGACATTCACAGCGATCTGTGACTGGCTGTGTCCAAGGGACACGGCCAGCACAGAACTTCCCTGATGCTCGCTCGTGGGAGTGCGCAAGTAAACAGGACGCCCTCCCGGCAATGGGCGTGTGCGCTGTAGCCGTCTTTCGGCTATAGCGCGGGCGCGAAGCAGTTAAAAAAACGAGCATATATGCCGAAGCATGGGGGCAGGGTGGAGGAGCGATTTGTTCATAACATTAGGGGAGGATTGCCCTCATGCTTCAGCATATATTTTTTAGGCACAGATTGCATTAAAAAATTTTTTTTTTTTTACCATGTTTTATTGTATTTGCTTTGCAGTTATGGTATGTCTTACTGTTATACTGTAATGTTACTTTGTTTTATTGTTAGTCATCATTTGCTTAGCAGGTAGGCCATTCTGCTGAGCACTTGAATTATTTATCTTGACAGCAACAGCGTTTGCTCCCACGATACGTAAATCAGCGACTCCAGCGCTGTAGGAGCTGTAGGAGCTGATTTCACCACCACAGTTAAAAAAAAAATGGTGCATGTATGTCCATCATTAGAAGTGGGTGGATGAAGGGTGGTATTCTGAGGGTGGACATACCCACTGATCAATCTGCTCTGTCGAATGCACCCACAGAGTCTGTCTTGACTGTTGATGTGTGAGGTTAGGGACATGCGGGCGTGTAGCTTGAATGACTCCCAAACTGCTGCCGTGGGGGCTGAGTGGTCATTGTCTCTGAAGTACAACTTCCACTCATTGGTAAGGTCGTCATCTTCTGGCAGCAGTGAGAGCCAGAATGGGTTCAGGCGCCATGTCCGTCTTGGCTTGTCTATGGGTATGCTCAGTGTGATCCAGTAAGGACTATGATCAGACAGCAGTCTAGGACAGAAAATTGTCTCCAGTAGCCGTGGAGTGAGGCCTTGTGAGTATGAAATCAATTCTGGACATGGAGCTGTGGGTAGAGAAGCAAGAGTATGATTGCTTATGGGGGAAATCTATGTCTCCAAGTGTCCACCAGGTGGAAGGAGGAGATCAGTTTGGAGAATTTAGTGTGCCTGGTGGTTCCTGAAATGGGGTTTGAGGGTTGGAGCTTATCTAAAGAGGGATTTAGTGTGATATTGAGGTCCCCCAGCCAAACTGCTTGAAGTGTGGGGTGTCGTGCCATAAATGTGAGCCCTTCTAGGATTACAGACATGGAGAATTGAGGAGGGACATAGAAGGCTAATATGAGGAAAGGTTCGCCGTACACCTTTTGCAGTGAGGAAGACATAGCGACCCTGCGAGTCTGTGGAGACTTTGCTAAGTTCAAAGGGTACAGATTTGGGACATGAGAATGGAGACTTCGCGCGTGGGTTGAGTGGAATGCCCACCCCACCCACGGACGACAGAGGGCAGACCTTAATTCCATAGAAAATATGTGGAGGGTGCTGAAGGTTCCAGTTACCAAACGTCAGCTTCGAAACCTTAATGACTTGGAGACAATCTGCAAAGAGGAGTGGGACAAAATACCTTGAGATGTGTGCAAACCTGGTGGAAAACTACAAGAAATGTCTGACCTCTGTGATTGCCAACAAGGGTTTTGCCACCAAGTACTAAGTCACGTTTTGCGAAGGGGTCAAATACTTATTTCACTCATTAAAATGCAAATCAATTTATAACTTTTTTTAAATGCGTTTTTCTGGATATTTTTGTTGTTATTCTGTGTCTCACTGTTGAAATAAACCTAGCATTAAAAATAGACTTATCATTTGTCAGTGGGCAAACCTACAAAATCAGCAGGGGATCAAATACTTTTTTCTCTCACTGTATCTGCATTTAAAATTGTGTAGGTCTACTGACATAATAACCATTCATAAAAAAAGGGAGAAAACACGAAACAGTGCTAGGTTCCCCAATAAGTTTATTTCTGGACTTTTCACAATACAGAACATCTCATCTTCAGTAGTTGCTTTCAGTAAATTAAGTTATTAACTTAATACAATTGTGACAAAATGCTCCAAGAATCAAAATCTTTCTAAATAACTGCTGACATACATAAGCAATCCTCATGGGCTACCGCTGAGCAGGAGCATCTGGTTATAGAGAAATCACATTCTCTGTAAGGCCTGAACCATTAGAAATGATAGGAGATCTAAAAGCCAATACACAAAATGTCATATATTCAGATATGTGGTCTATTAAAATAAAACATTTAAATAAATGAATACAACCCTGCAAGAAAAGTTTCAAGTGAATTGTGTGGCACATCTAAATCCATAATTCCTGGAACAATTGTGCACACTTGGAGATTTTTAAAAAAGCAAAAAATTGTTATAGCTGTTCATATTTTGCAATTTAGATAGGACTACTTTCATTTTATCGTTGATGATCACATTTTATTGCTTTCTTAGAGGTATTTCACTTTTTCATTGCTTAGTAGTATTAACAAAGTTGGCAAAACTGTGCTTATAGTTCAAGCCTAGTTCGTAATCAAACAGAATGGAGATGATTTCTGATCACGTTGCTTCAAGACCTGGGATCTGTGGGTAATATTTTACAAGAGTGTAGCTAAAGTAGGACTTAAATTCCAGTTTTAGACAAGTGAAGAATGGTTAGAACTTCTGCAAGGTATTTACAGCAGTATGTGCCCCCTAGCTCAGCCCATTTAATGTCTGACAACACTGTCGCAAGAACAGGAAGTAAATAGAAAAAACCCTGAAAGGGTCATAGACTGCTATAAAAAAAAAAAAAAAAAATTACACAGGTTCTAAACCTTTCCTACACTATCCAAAATAAAACATTTTGGCTGGCATTTCACTTTAAGATATTTTGTCTAAAGATACTTGATAACGAACGGTATAAATTATACGTAACGCACTTCTCTTCCTCCACATACCATGAAGAAAAACTTCCATCTCCCCACCTGAGTGGGCAGAAAAAAAACTTTTTAAATTCGCATTCTAAGGATCGGGCAAAGGCTCAGTTATCATCCCTGCTGAATAATAGCGGAGCAATGTGGATGCGATTAGCATGATAACTTCACTTTCACTAGTTCCTATTTACCCATGATAAAAAATAAATTAAAAAAATTGTGGAGCTTTTCTCCTCCATGGGATTTGGGTTGAGTGTTTTTCCAAAACATGATGAATCAAAAATAATTTTTAAGCATTTCAATATTAACAAAATCAAATACAATTAATTTCTAGTGTCAAATATAATCTAAAATTTCCTCCAGTTGTAGATCAATGACCACACTAGTAAGAGATGTGCGATTAGTGCAATTATAAATCAAGTTTCTCCTCCAATAGTTTTCCCAAGTTCCCTGAAACTGTCATGACTGATTTAATATCGAACAGAATATAAATACAAAGGAACATTCGCCACTGTCACGTCATTAAACTTCTAATATTATGTAGGTAGAGCAATTGTTCTCAGTGCCTGTTGTATAATTATGGTTGGTAATAACTGGTCAGGGTAAAGGGTTTTATTCCAGGAGTTTCCTGAAGCGTCATATAGTGCAGTGCTATCACCATCTCATCAGCTCCTATTATCGCTCTGTCCTGTGGCCAGGTCAAGGATCGGGGACATTTATCATTATCTTAACACTGCAAAACATTAGTAGGTAAAAGGATTTCCCAGCATACAAAAATAAAATTGCATAAACCACTTCACACCATGGAACAGAGTACGATGGGTAATTTGAAACAATTCCGTTTTCTAAACTGTTAAGCCGAAGTGCCATCTATCCTCTGCACTTTTCAGCATCCCTGTACCAAGCTAACTGCTTTATGGCACATACATATGTTGAGGATTTGTATGATAATGGCAGTATATCTCAATATGAGACTTTGCTGCATTAAGTGACTCCTCGTGGAGTAAACTGAGGAATTGGGAAGGGGGGGGGGGGGTGTTAGAAGAAGGTAGGGTATAGCGAGTGATTAAATCTGTCCTGGAATGTACAAAATGTAGTATAGTTATCCGACAGTAGATAGCATGAACACCAGATTTCCATCAATGATAAAAATGGTAGCAAGTCTTGAGTAATGATGGCTCAATTCAGGATATTTCCTGTATACAACAGGGATACATTTCACAAGTCTAAAACAATCCTGTACCAGACTTGACCTTTATTTCATGCTCTCACAGTCACAGTATTACACTGCCCTCTAGTGGCAAGTTATTCACAGCGGATGACCCAACACAGCTGAGCAGCTTCTTCTGTAGTCGTGCAAGCAGGGAGGCAACTTTGCTGTAAAACAGATAATCTTCATTTTTTACCAATGTGCCAAATTACTCTCCTATCAGGGTAGAGTGTCCTTCAACAAAAAAACCTCCTCTTCACTCTCCTCTTGCTCTTCTTCTTGGATTCTGTTCAGTTGAACATTATTAACTCTGGGTCGTGGTTTGCCATTTGGGCCATATGGCGAAGGATATCTTTTTTTGTGATAATGCCAAGGAGGCGTCTAAGAAAAAGAAAGAGGGTTAATAAATCAAAGACCTTGCTAACAGGAGACAACGTTTTCGGCTGCTAGGATCATTGTGTAAGAGGAAAGAGTCTATGATGCAGATAGCGGGATCATGTGTGTCAAGGGAGGAGCAGACCACCACCAATAATAACAGGATTGTGTTTTAGTAGCTTTGCTGATGAAATGCAGCAGCCTTCTCAACACCAAAACATGCTTAATAAATTAAGAGATAGGTGTATGAGTAGGAGTTAATTAAATTATCTAATACTTATCCTAAATCACTTTGCCATTTACTGACCAAGATCCATTATTAGACCAGTACATGGAATTGGTAAATCAAAAGGTAGGTTAAGGACGCACAATTACTATCGTCAGCCTTATTTTAATAAAAAGGGCGTGGTAGATTAGAACCATTACTTGTATATGGCCCAATCAAACATGAAGATTACACTCAGTTCCGCAGTCTTATATAATAATACATTATTTATACCCTGGATCACATGACAGGCTCAATGTACACAGACAGACAATGAAGAAATTAAATATGGGAATCTACAGAGAGAAGACATTAAATTGTGAGTATGTGATAGTTATCCTGATTACATATTTAGACAACTAGGTTAGATTAATGTTAAAGAAATGTAGGTACAGGCCAATACATCTTCATTAAAATGTACTTCTAAATTAAACACAGCGGGCAGCCATTCTGAGTGCTAAATTACAATATTCCAAATTATACCCACAGATGACTCTGCTTACCGAGTTCAGAAGTGCTGTAGGAAGATTTTTCATGCTCCGTTTACTTGGTTGAGGCCTTCTGATACACTGTACCCTATATGCCAACACTGCCAACATTTAGGACCCATTCACACTATTGCTTTTCTGTTACTGAAATGGCGCAGAGCAGTGCCATTCATTCTGACTGCACCTTGCCAATGGACATGGGTATATAACCCATATTGGGGCTTTTTTTGCCATGTGTCTCATTAGGCCCCCTTTACTTCCTGTCTCCTAAACACAGCGGGTAGTGAGAGAAATTCCCTTTGAAGTAGTTAGTGTCACCACTGGAAAATTTCCCCTATATTTCTGTTCTGGTGATGGCACAAAATTTGGGATTTTCTTCTACGTTTGATAATAATGGTCACCAGGACAATTAGAGAGGGCGAAACCTCCCAAACATTGACAGAGACATTGATAAAAACCTGACAGGTGTTCTAATCCCTCTCTATCTAAACTCAAATAAAGCTTTACCTTCCGTTATACTTAAAACGACAGCATACCCCTTCATGTGGCACCGGGCTACTTCAACTGACAATTGCATGGTCATGCAACACTGTAACCAAATGAGATTTATCATTTTTTTTCACACAACTAGAGCTTTCTTTTGGTGGTATTTGATCACCTCTGGAGATATACACACACACACACACACACACACACACACACACACACACACACACACACACATATATATATATATATATATATATATATATAAAATGTCTTATAAATCTATCTTTATATCTCAGAGATATAGAGATATATATATATATATATATATATATATATATATATATATATATATGGATGAATGTATGTGTGTGTATATGATTCAGCGCACAGCGACCACCTTGTAGGAGGCGGTCAGCAACCGGTTAAACTTTCACACAAAATCAATATACAATTAGGATTTTGGCCAAAATTTATTAAGAGATTTGATTTAACATTTTTGTTAGGTTTTAAAGCAGATAATAAAAATATTGTTATTTTTTTCCCAAAATGGTCAGTCTTTTATAGAACAAAAAATAGAAAACCCAGTGGTAATCAAAAACCACAAAAGGAAAGCGCCATTTGTATGAAAAAATGATAAACATTTTGTTTGGGTACAACATTGCACGACCACACAATTGTCAGTTAAGGTAGCGCAGTGCCACATAGCAACAAATGGCCTGGTCATGAAGGGGGTAAAACCTTCCGGAGCTCAAGTGGTTAAACTACTACATTACAGGCACCTTGTGCTGCCTGTTGTCAGTTCAGCTACTGAGCACCAGGTACCCCAAATCCCAAGGACATTCTGATAAACATGCATCAACCAACCTTCCTGTTCCAGAACCCGACTGGCCAATCACTATATTGCAGCCACACCTGCCAATAGGGGGGTGCAGGAACTCGAAAAACTGATATTTTCACATTAGATCATCCTACAAGGGATTATGGGCACCTGGGTGCTAAATAGCCCTTTTGTGCCACTTTAAGTTTTTTTCTTTTAGGAAAGTACAGAAGTAAAAACCCTGCACTCATCAAGCTGCCCACAAAGTTATATTCGCCAATAAAAATGAAGCTTTGGAATCTGATAATTGCTTCCTAAAATTGTCTAGAGCAAGCAGGATAACATCACAAAGTGGAACATATCGAGCAGATGGCCTACTTATGTTGGTTAGTCATTTCATTTGTGAGAGGAGGCATGAAATTCTTAAAAAATATCAAACTGCAAAGCAAGTAAACATGAAATGAATGTTTAACAGCAGCAAAATATAGCCGTTTTATTTAAAGCAACCAGCAGCACGCTAATTTTAAAGCCAAGAAAAGATCGATACACTAATGAAAAGATGAATTAAATCAGGAGGGGAAATGGAGCCATTGTAATAGCATTAGTTTCCCTTTGTGTGTTTGCTTTCATTCTTTAACCTGTTCTCAAAACATGAAACTGGGTTACTAAGGAAGGCCTTAGACCAGGGGTCTCAAACTGGCGGCCCTCCAGCTGTTGCAAAACTACAAGTCCCATCATGCCTCTGCCTGTAACTATCAGCCTTGCAATGCCTCATGGGACTTGTAGTTTTGCAACAGCTGGAGGGCCGCCAGTTTGAGACCCCTGCTTTAGACAGTGCAAATTTCTTTCCTGCAACCACTGGTTGCAGGAAAGAAATTTGCAAGATTCCCCCATGCTGGCGAGGCAATCCCTCCTGCCCAGACATTGTTTTCGGACAGTGATTATTGCTAGCGGCTCTAGCAATAATTGCAAGTAAATCTGGCAGGCTTGGTTGTACCCAAGTTAATCGATCAACTTGGTACATTCAGCCTGCCCATACATAGTTCACATTTCAGCCAGTTCCTACTGACCCAGCCAAGATTCGAACAGTCTATGGCCGCCCTAAGGCAAGACTTCCATTCTTCCTGCAATTATTAGCAACTGTCCTCTGGTTCTTTTATAGGGAAATTAACTAATGCTACAAGGAATGTTGGATTTAGTGAAAATAACAATAAATGTTGAAAGTGGCAAATCCACACTTTTTAATGCTGTGAATGATTTAATCTCTTGTTACCAATCAGCTTATTTCAAGCACAAGGATTTCGATTTGCTAGCAGTTCATTAGGTGACTGCCAACATGAGGTTAAATTGCTCCCCTATATAGCTTCAGCCTTAATGAATTCTATTTCCAGGTATAGGAATTAGTGCCTTTCTAGAAGCACTTAACTACTAAAAGGTATTATCAGGGCTAATAAAAGGTGACAAATGGCTGTTAATGCCAACGCCATGGCACCAAGTTAACAAAGCTTTCAACAGGAGGGCTACAATTAAGAGCTAAAGACAGAATATTCAGCCCATCAACAGCCTTTGAAGCAAGTATTTTATTAGCTATGCATATGTATAGCTGAGATAATAAGGAATTCAGGTCTACAATCTGCTTATATAGGGAATAGTAAAATGTTTATTAAACTTCATAGTAGCCATTCTGGTCTTTACTCTCCAGCTACAGCTTACACAATAACCTACAGAGGAGAGGTATGTATATCAAAAGGGATATACGTCAATAACTGCTTCCCTACCCGCCATACGTATATATACAGCCTGGTAAGAAAGCAGTTATACCGGGATCATGGTTGAGGCTCCAACCATGATCTCAATATCGTTCTTTAAGGCCGGCGATTCTCTTATGTAAAAGTAATCTGAATGGCTAAGCAACTTCTGGATTACTCTTAGAAGTGGCAGACCAGGGTACCACCACCCTCCCACTGCATTTACCCGTGGCAGACCGGGGTACCACCACCCTCCCACTGCATTTACCCGTCTCTCCCATGCAATCAGGGAGCCCAATAAAGATGTGACCAGTGGCATCGAAACAAACCTGCCTTAGTCTTACAATCATGCAGGCAGTGGTTGGCGTAAAGCCAAAACCAAAAATGGAATAGCTTACCAATCATTAGATGTGGTGGCTGCATTTGTTTTCTTTTTTTCAGGCTTCCCCCCTCCATTTTCACCTGGTGATCTGGCCAGTAACACCCCTCCTGCATTAGACTGCCCTGACTCTGGATAAAAGGGGCATATTTGGACATCTGCACTTTCAGTCTGGGGTAGATGTACTAGCAGATTTAAATACACTGGCAAATTGAAGGCAAACTTCATCTAGTACTTTATAAGCAGTTACAGCAAACTGTTTTATTCCTTTTGGGGCTGAACGGAAAAAAAAAAAAAAAAAAAAAAAACTCACAGATCGCCGTACTAACACATGCTATGTTGGTGCGGCAATCTCCCCCACTGTGCCTTTGTGGTCTGAAAGGGGGACTATATATATCTGGCAGAGCTGATCGGATGCTGGTTTTCCAGCATGTCCCCTTCAACAAAAGCCGGACGTTAGACCAGCTTCTGTCAGAAAAACAGCTGACCAAATGTCGGCTGGTTTCTGTTGAACCAACCAATACTAGGGGATATCCAGCCCGTGTGTACCCAGCCTTACTGATGAAAAAGCCTAAAAAAAGAAAACAAATGCAGCCATCACATCAAATAAATAATAAGGTGTGATATAATAAAATGTTTGCTTTTGGGTTTAATGCCACTTTAATTATTAGAACTACCTGTAATGTAATGCAAGCATTCTGTATTAAATATTTATCTGTAAAATATTGTATCCAAAAAACAAATAAAATTGACCAATTTAACACCTTCCCTTTCAGAACAGCAGACAAATGTGGAACTATGAGCAAAATAAATTAGATATACAAGAAAGTGTTGATTACATGAGTGCCCTGTAACATAGTTTCATTACCTGTTAACAGGTCAGGCTATCCAACAAAAGTGTTAGAGGGGTTAGAACACTGACAAGGAAGCTTACAGCAGTCATCCTTTAGTCATATGGTGTATGACTTAGCAACTTCAAAACATTTGTTGATATTTCTGTAAACAAACTGAAACCAGAAGTAACAAAATCCTCGTCACTTCTGCTTTCTGACATCACAAAGGAGGAGGAATGATGGAACTTTGTTCAGTGCATTCCATGCGACCCGTCACATCAGTACCGGGCTCCTCGGTGGGATGGGATAGCCTAGTAAAGGCAGAGGTGGGGGGGGACCGCCTTCTACCACCTGTAAAAATGATCAAGCGGCTTTAAAGCCTCTTAGGTCACCTTTACCTGAAAGAGAATCTCCTGCTCTGTAGAGAATCTCCTTTAGCTGCAGCCAGGAAACTGGTATAACCACCTCAATACGTGGCCTCAAAGTGCCCTGAAAAAAGTATTCATACCCCTTAAATTTTCCACAACCCCCCTGAATCAATACTTTGAACCACCTTTCGCTGCAATTACAGCTGCAAGTCTTTTTGGGAGTGTCTCTACCAGCTTGGCACATCTAGAGAGTGACATTTTTGCCCATTCTTCTTTGCAAAATAGCTCAAGTTCTGTCAGATTGGATGGAGAGCGTCTGTGAACAGTAATTTTCAAGTCTTGCCACAGATTCTCAATTGGATTTAGGGTCATTCTAACATGAATATGCTTTGATCTAAACCATTCCATTGTAGCTCTGGCTGTATGTTTAGGGTCGTTGTCCTGCTGGATGGTGAACCTCTGCCCCAGTCTCAAGTCTTTTTCAGACTCTAACAGGTTTTCTTCTAAGATTGCCCTTTATTTGGTTCCATCCATCTTCCCATTAACTGTGACCAGCTTCCCTGTCCCTGCTGAAGAAAAACACCCCCACAACATGATGTTGCCACCACGTTTCACGGTGGGGATGGTGTGTTCAGGGTGAGGTACAGTGTTAGTTTTCTGCCACACATAGGGGGTTATTTACTAAAGGCAAATCCACTTTGTACTGCAAGTGCACTTAGAAGTAAAATCACTGTTAATCCGAGGGGGACATGCAAGAAAAATAAAAAACAGCATTTTAGCTTGCACATGATTGGATGATAAAATCAGCAGAGCTTCCCCTCATTTCAGATCTTCCCCTCAGATTTACAGCAACTGCACTTCCAAGTGCACTTGTAGTGCAAAGTGGATTTGCCTTTCGTAAATAACCCCCGTAGCGTTTTTCTTTTAGGCCAAAAAGTTCAATTTTTGTCTCATCTGACCAGAGAACCTTCTTCCACATGTTTACTGTGTCCCCAACAAGTGGAAGAACTGCAAACTGGACTTCTTATGGCTTTCTTTCAACAATGGCTTTCTTCTTGCCACTCTTCCATAAAGGCCACATTTGTGGAGTGCACGACTAATAGTTGTCCTGTGGACAGATTCTCCCACCTGAGCTGTTGATCTCTGCAGCTCCTCCAGAGTTACCATGGGCCTCTTGGCTGCTTCTCTGATTAATGCTCTCTTTGCCCGGCCTGTCAGTTTAGGTGGACGGCCATGTCTTAGTAGGTTTGCAGTTGTGCCATACTCTTTCCATTTTCGGATGATGGATTGAACAGTGCACCATGAGATGTTCAACGCTTGGGATTTTTTTTATAACCTAACCCTGCTTTAAACTTCTCCACAACTTTATCCCTGACCTGTGTGGTGTGTTCCTTGGTCTTCATGATGCAGTTTGTTCACTAAGGTCCTTTAACAAACCTCTGAGGGCTTCACAAAACAGCTGTATTTATACGGAGAATGCATTACACACAGGTGGACTCCATTTACTAATTGGGGGACTTCTGAAGGCAATTGGTTTTATTAGATTTTAGTTAGGGGGTATCAGAGTAAAGGGGGCTGAATACAAATGCACACCACACTTTTCACATATTTGTAAAACAAATTGAAAGCTATTTAGCATTTTCCTACCACTTCACAATTGAGTGCAGTAGGTGTATTTCAAGGGGTATGAAAACTTTTTCAAGGCACTGTATAAATATGTACGGCAGTACTGGAGTCGTTAAAAGGTTAGCTGGACTTATATTTGTTGCATACTTTAAAGCGGTCTGACACTGTCTGTAATGTTTTTTTTTTTTGTATAATGAAAACGATGATATGTAAATTAATCACTCACGTGTTCCGTTTTCTAAGTGAACTGCTGCCGGTTTTCGTCACCTAGAAACATTTATAAAAAATCTTGCTGCTGGGTGCCATCTTGCCTGTGGGCATGTGAAACCACACAGGCACTTCAGATGGCCCAGCATGCACCGCCGTTACTGCGCCGATCTTGCGCGTGCACAGTAACGGCAAAGTGTAGCTTATGTTCGCCGAAATCTCACGAGATTTCGGCACGAGCTCCGTAAATCTCGCGAGATTTCGGCAGATGTCCGCACTGACTCCTGGGATCGATGACACCAGATCCCAGGAGACAGTGCGGCATGACGAGGATCGACACAGAGACCCCGCCCACCGCCTCAGAGACAGAGCAGCAATTACAAGGTAAGTGGAAAAAAAAAACAAAAACACTTCATTTAGTACTCTTTGCCTGATTTGGAAGGCAAAGAGATTTACTAAATGAAGTGTGTACAGAACCGCTTTAAGTATATCTAGATTCAAAACATTTTTTTTTATTTTTTTATTTATTCCTGTCTTTATTTACTAGACTGGAATTGAAGGAATCTCTCCAACAGAGCCACTTCAAAATCCATCTAAATGTACACGTCCATCTACAATCACCCTGTCCACGGGCTGACAAATGCTACTGCACTATTTCACTGCAAAATGAACCCAGTTAAGGAGAGTGGGAAAAACCCATCAGAATCCACTGGTAATAAAACTGGGGAATGCTGGTGACAGACTGCAGCATATCCATTTTTATTTTGCCTATACTCTACTTCTGAAAAGGCCATACATGGCCCAATTTAGGCACTTCCTGCCATCTCAGGTGAGAGTTGGACCAGGCAGAGCTTAACTAGCAGGCATTAAAAACGTTCTATCATAAATATTTATTGCACCAAGTGACTGATCCCTGCCTGCACAAATTCTTCCTTTTAATGAAGCCTTTAAAGAAAACCAACCTTTGCTTTTGAAAATGCTTGTTTCCTGGCTTTCGCACTGACTCACTAGCTTTCAGAATTTGAGTCACTGACCCAGAAGAATACAGATAAAAACTTCTCTTCAAAAGTTCCCGATTTGCAAACTTATTTCAAATTAGCAACTCAAACTACTAAAGCCATCAGTCAGCAAAGCAGGCAGGCAGCTAGCATTCTGAAAAGCGGGTAAGCAATGGCAAAACCCATATTTTACTTTACGGTGCTAATGCTTCTTTCATGCAGTATTTTTACACTACAATATTTTTTTTTTTTTTGGTAAAATGTTTTGGGTGATATTTTCATACAATGATAGGGCATGCAACACCGAAAACATTGTGCAGTGCAACAGTGATTAGAGGCGAAAGGCTGCAAGTTTTCTATTCAAAATGTATGGTTGTAAAATCCCTATGCCTGCCAATCACAGCACACAAGTACAGTCTGCTTCAATCTAACGAGAGACGATACAGCCTAATAATCAGTCACACTTAAAGTGATTGTAAAGTCTCGGTTTTTTTTAAACAGCAAACATGGTATACTTGCCTCCTATGTGCAGTTGGATTTGCACAGGGCAGCCTGGATCCTCCTCTTCTCTGGTCCGTTTTCTGCTCCTGGCCCCTTCCTCCTGTCGAGTGTCCCCACAGCAAGCAGCTTGCTATGGGGACACCCGAGCCGAGCTGCGGCTCTGTGTGTCCAATCAGACAGAGTTGGCCCCACCCCCTCTCTCCACTAATTGCCTAACTGACTTTGACTGACAGCCGCGGGAGCTAATGACGCTGCTGCGGTGTCTCAGCCAATCAGGAGGGATTCGTAGACATCGCTGGACGGAGAGGGACCTCAGGTAAGTATTACGGGGTGCTGGGGCGGCTGCTACACACAGGTTTTATTTTTTATTTTTTAATGCATAGAATGCATTAAGATAAAAAACCTTCTGCCTTAACAACCTCTTTAACTTCACCCAAATTCTGTGACTGGAGTGGGCCCTAAATATAGGAGACTGTACAATCCCAAAGTAACGTCGCCCTATGTTCACAGACTGGCACATGAGGTTTTAAATATTGCATGCTTGGCATTGTACTTTATTTCTATCAGCTAAGAGAACCATTACCCAGGCCTGGAAAAAACCTACGGCCTCGTTCCAGGGAGTGAAAAACCGTAGGATGGCCCTAATGATTAAGGAACAGATGTTTAGTATTTTAAAGCAGTGGTCATTAAAACCACTAACAGGCCAGGTTTTATGCATTACCTTGGGGAGACTAGAATACTGCAATTGCTGAGCAGAAAATGATATCACCTGTGATGTATTTCAGTTATCTTGCAAACCTGGCCTGTTAGTGGGCCCTGAGGCAGGGTTGACGACCACTGTTTTAAAGGCCCTTCCACTCCAAGTTTCTCAAAATTTGGGAACCTTGGATTGTGTATTCTTTCCCCTCATTAAATTCAGCTAGCATTGGTTGTCTATGACTGACTATTGAGGAGTTCCCTCGTCCATGTCTCCCCCCTCCCCCCCCACCTCTTTACATTCTCTCTTACTCTTGGGGCCTCCAATCCCTGTTCTCCCCCCTTTGTTTTGGGTTACACTAAAGACTGGTACACACACACTATCAGTGATTGTTCATTCATTCCAGCGGGCAGAAAGGAAAAAACTGAAGAGCTCCAAAGGCGATCCTGTGCTAACAATCCGATGTTAGTACAGCAATGTCTCCTGCTGTGTTATTGTGTTCGGATAGGGGGACAGCCCCCCTGCCGGAACATACAGTCTCAGCTATTGTCAGAGTGCTGATCGGATGCCCATCGGCAGACCTTTTTCGGTCATTCCCCTATGTTCTGCCGGCTTCCGTCTGACCAGCTGCCATACACATGGGCTGAATTTCAACTGGTTTCTATTAAACCGGCCGATACCACCAAAACCACCCCCCCAATATTTGGCCCATGGGTACGGGGCTTAAGGATAGGAAGCCTACTCTCTGGCATCCATAGACCTACATTATGGGGTATTCTAATTGGTCTTCTCATTCGATGTATTTTGTATTCTGGCCTATGTTCTGTGTTCTGGCCTTATTTGGCAACTTACTATGGTTGAAATTTTTCTTTTCTTAGCACCCGCATGTGCAAAATTGGTGCTCATTTTGTTATACTTTGAAAACCCAATAAAAATTATTGAATCTGAAAGTAGATATTGCATACTAGTCAATATATCCTTCACCAGTGATGGCGAACCTTGGCACTCCAGATGTTTTGGAACTACATTTCCCATGATCCTCCACTACACTGCAAAGTGCATGAGCATCATGGGAAATGTAGTTCCAAAACATCTGGGGTGCCAAGGTTCGCCATCACTGTCCTATACCGACTTTCTATAATGTGTTGCAGTGGGCAGTAAATAGGTTGCATTATGTTGCGCCATGCTGTGCATGAAAATGCACTACCAGCAGATTAGTGTGACTGAAGCCTTCAGACTTGGAGTACATGTAACCCTATGAACTTCAGCCCACCACCAAGGAGCTGCCACAACGGCCTACGTAACTGCTACTGGGCCCACAACAGAGAGATTTGACTTTAATTTACATAAAAGTCAGCTGTGGTGAAAACTACAAATTCTTACAAAGCAAAATGTGAAACATTGTAATGACACCGTGTGCCAAAGAGTGCTACGACATCCAGAACAGAGGTCAGATAACCTTTTGCAAAACGTTGTTAGACATTTAGGAGGCCTTTTCCCCGATAGTGTAATGAGATGTGTGTGGGTGTGTAAGAAGAGTTGCTGCTTTTAACTGCCAAGTATGCTTTTGTGGTTGCTGTGATCAGATGATGTCTGAAAGGTTCAAAATTTCATGCGTCCTGCTTTCTAAAAAAAAAAGGTGTCTACAGGTTAAAGGTGCTTTGTCTAATCACCAAGGGTTCCACGTGCTGCTTTAGATGCTCGAGATGTTCTAAAATGTTCTTCTTTGTGATGATCCCCAAGACAATCCTGAAACAGATCATGTTATGCTAATAACTGAGTTTGAACTACAAATGGAAAAAACAAAAAGAATGAAGCAACATAAAATAATGACAGTGTTATGGGCCAAAGAATGAAATGGAGGTGACAAAACATGCCACAAAAGGTATCACTGATCTGAAAGAGTTAAAAGTAGGTCTGCAAAAGGAAAAAAAATAAGTAATCACTACAAAATGAAAGATTTTCTGAGATGCGCTGATAAAATTGTTATCTGTAGCAAGCATGTACCCCCCACAGTGGGACTGATTTAGCAAACAGATAAAAGTGCCAGTGCTGCCCACAGCTGTCACATGACCACTTTAAAATCTAAACGTGAAAGAACCTGATTGGTTGCTCAACATGGCAGAGCTTTTCTTGATTCTATAAATCTGTCCCACTGGGATACATATATTGATAACAGAGTAACGGGGGGAAAAAAGCAACATAATGGCTAACTGGCAGACAAGAAATAAAGAGATTGCTATGGTTTTATGGTTATGGTCATTTCTGAAAAAGCTTTGATCTGATTCTCAGTTAGTGACATGTAGTATACTAAAAATGTCAATTAAAGCACAAGAACCGTCATGGACATGGGATGAACAATTGAGAAGTCACAATTCTGAAGCTTGCAAGGAAAAGAAACAAGTAAATGATTCTTCATGGAAAGTTTTGTGACTGTGCCTAGCAAAATATACAATGTTAGTCAATTGCTTAACAGCTTAGAACTGTCCCTATTTTATAACCAGTCTCTGACATTAAAGACAGATCTTGTCTGTAAAAAAAAAAAAAAACTAATAATAGAAAAAAAAAAAACCTAGCAATGCAAAATCTGGAGATATCTAGAAAGGACAATTTGATGTGTGCCTGCAGTGACATGTGACACTAGGCCCTATAGCAGGCACCTGCACACTCTTCAGTTTACTTCTACAACACTCCGGGAGCCCTAAAACACAAAGCACTCCATTATACAATTTCCCACCAGACCTCAAAAGGCTAAGCTTCGATTTGGCATAAAACCGAACCAAGTTCTGGTTGGAATTTGCAAAACAGTGCGTTTTTGGAGCACTCTGGGAATAAACTGGGTGCTGGAAGTAATACTTATATAATTTGGGGGACTTTCACGAGGTATGGTGCATTTATTTATTTTTCTATTTTATATAATAGGCTGTTCTTTTTAAGAAACATGGCCTGCAATTTCCCAGAGCTGTGTTTTCATGGTGCTGTAAAGAAACTGCACCCAGCCACAACTAGATGGCGCTATTTTAAGATGGGAGACTTGCTCTGCGACGGGAAACAAGTAGTTCATCTTCCAGGAGCAGCAAAAATCAACCTTCTGCCAAGGAACTGCATTTCCTAAGGTATACTGGTGTCTTAATGGATTCATCAAAACATTTTTTTGCCTGCAGATGCTTTATATAAATGCAGAGAAATATTCATGATGATATCAGCAAGCAGATTTAGTCACACAAAACACGAGCAAGCAGGAAATGGCTGAGCAGCACATTATTAGTAATGGGCTCACACATGATTAAATACAGCCCAGTGTTAATTCAGTGTAGTTTATGGCATCTGGTCAAGTTCTGCTTGTATCAAATAAGAGGGAAATGTTACATGAAGATTATCATTTACATTACATAAACATTATACTCATATAACAAGTCCTGAAATCACATCCAACTACACACAGGCCATTCAAGGTTGAAAGAATGATTCAAATGCAACAGGTTTTTAAACATAACTAAAACAAAGCCATGTACAAAATAAAAGCCAAATCACATTGGTATCCTTAAAAAATCAACAATCATAAAATACATTAACATTGCATTGTGAGGAAGGTGATAGGAGCAGCGTTAAATGAACTGCGGCTTTAGTAGCGACAGAGAAGGCTGTGGAATATGCTAGGATTTAATCTTGATCTCCCTACCAGTGTTTCCTGCCCACGTCCACCCACCTTGCAGAAGTCCCCTCGGCTTTTGCCGCATTCCCAAGAATTTAGAAAATTAATGATTCTAAGCCCTCCCAGTGTCCAAGAAAGGTGTCCCTGGCAAATTAGGCGTGTAGAGTTCTCATCATTGAAGTCCCTGAGAAATCAATGGTTTAACGCTTCAGCATCTATCAAAAACTGGAGTGTCAATGTTGGGTAAGTGACCCTTTGAAGCACACCTGCCATGTGATGGTAAAACTAAAGTAAGGCTGTACTGTATAGTAATTGCCACATCTTAGGCCCCTTTCACACGGGCTCCTCTGACTAGCGGATTCCACTTGCTCAGAGGGTGGATCGCTCCACTGATCCCCGCTTGGGAAGGTGTATGACAGGTCCGTGTCCGCTCTGCAGAACGGACACAGTCCCGCTCTCCTCTATTGGGAAATTCGGACAGAAACGGAACGTCCTGCCCGTTTCAATATGATCTGCCGGATGGATGGAATATAGGACCACCATCTGTCGGTTTTTTGCAGACATAATCAGATGTGTCCGTTGACACCTGTCACTCCATAGGAGAGACTGGTGGGTCCGATCAGGTCCACCAGAAAAACTGACAAGGGGACCTGATCAGTGAGCCTGTGTGAAAGGGCCCTAAGGGCTGGATTCACACATGTGCCGTGCGAATTCCAGCTCCGTTTTCTCTGGGAAGAGACTCCTCTCTGTTGTATCTGCAGATCAGCTGAGCAGGGAGAGGGGGGGAGGTGTAGTGAGGAGGGGGAGAGAAAGCCTGTTCACAACGGAACGCGGCAAATCAGATGTGTCCCATAGATTATGTGCCTGCAATACGCACCACAATGCCCAGAAAACACACACACTTTTTTGGGCAATGCAAAGTGCAAATGCAACGCACATATGTGAACCAGCCTCATTCAAATGAGCAGATTTTAAAATGTCCTGCAAATTGGATGCGGTGTAAGCCAATGGTGGTAGGTTAATTAGGTCCTGTCTAAATTGTCCCTACTGTACGTATGAATGTGAGTTAGGGACCTTAGAGTGTAAGCTCCTTGAGGGACTGACGTGAATGTACAATGTATCTGTAAAGCGCTGCGTAAATTGATGGCGCTATAGAAGTACCTGAAATAAATTAAAAAAATAAAAAATATTTAGTGAATGCAGGGTCCTGAGTTTAGTAACACTTTAACTTAAAGGGAGTCTGTCAGTATACAACCCGTAAGAGCTGCAACCACTGACTAGATTTCAAAGACATTTCTCTCCTGATAATATTAATTTCACTGCATGAAATTAAATCTAACCGCCTACCGACCAGCCGCCGCAGTTATACTGCGGCAGGTTGGCTCGGCTGCGCAAATCACCATAGCTTACGTTGGTCCCTTTAATAGCTATAGCAGGCGCCTACTGCGTGTCGCCACAGCCGATGCACGTGGCCACCTGCGATCGCTCCACAGAGAGCCAGAACGGGGATCTGTCAATGTAAATAAAAAGATCCCAGCTCTGACAGGGGAGTTGAGAGATAGTCTGTTCCTAGTTAGCAGGAACAGCAATCTCTCTGTTTTCCCTGTCAGTACCCTGTCCCCAGTTAGAAATACCTCCCTAGGGAACACTTAACCCCTTGATCCGCCCCCTAGTGTTAACCCCTTCCCTACCAGTGCCATTTATACAGGGATCAGTGGCTATTTTTAGCTCTGATCACTGTATTAATGTCACTGGTCACAAAAAAAGTGTCGAAAGCGTCCGATTTGTCTGCCGCAATCCCGCTAAAAATTGCTGATCACCGCCATTACTCGTCAAAAAAAAAGAAAGAATAATAAAAATGCCATAAATATATCTCCTATATTATAGACACTAACTTTTGCGCAAGACAATAAAATGTATGCTTATTGCGATTTTTTTTTTTTTTTACCAAAAATACGTAGAATACATATTAGCCTAAACTGCTGAAAAAAAAGTTAACTTTTTTTTTTTTGGGAGGGGATATTTATTATAGCACAAAGTAAAAAATCTTTTTTTTCCCCCCCAAAATTTACGCTCTTTTTTTGTTTATAGCACAAAAAATAAAAACCGCAGAGGTGATAAAATAACACCAAAAGAAAGCTCTATTTGTGGGGGAAAAAAAAGGACATTCATTTTGTTTGTGCACAGCATCGGCATGACCGCACAATTGTCAGTTAAAGCGACGCAGTGCAGTATCGCAAAAAATGGCCTGGTCATTAAGAGGGTACATACAGTATCTGCTCTTTACTCCACTGCCTGGTGTTTAAATATGTGCAGTAATCTGTCCTGTAGAATACAGATTCCTGAACTGTGAGCATTCTACAGCCGAGCTGTATAAACAAAGCTGCCCTATGACAGGCCACTGATGTAAGCCTCAGCTGTGTCTATTTCAACAAATCATTCATTACTACATCACTAACATATTACATTTCAGCCTCATTTTACATCAACACTGCCCCAATCATCCACCACACAAAACAATAGTTTTGGAGGCCTTCGTCACACTGGAAAAGGTTTCCACATGTAATCTTATATGGGCCTTATTTAAAGGGAATGTATAGCGGTTTTATGTATATTCTGTACAGCTCTGTCTGAAGGATCAATGAGAGCCTGAAAATAAACAATTACTGCTGTACTGTCTCCTTAGCTAATCCAGTGTTCTTGGAATGTATTAGAGCTGCACAATTCTGACCAAAATGAGAATCGTGTTTCTTTTTTTTTGCTTAGAATAAAGATCACGATTCTCACGGCGTAGCATCATCTTTCACATTATACAAAAAATTGGGCTAATTTTACTGTTTATTTTTTTTTATTAATTCATTAAAGTGTGTTTTTCCCTAAAAAATTGCGTTTGAAAGACCACTGCGAAATACAGCGTGACGAAAAAAAGAATTTAAAAAAAAAATGTAACAACCGCCATTTTATTCTCTAGGGTCTCTGCTAATAGTGAGAGATATTATATATATATATATATATATATATATATATATATATATATATATATATATATATATATATAATATCGAGAGAGAGAGATCAAGAGAGAGATCGAGAGAGAGAGAGAGATGTGTATGTTTGGGGTTCCAAGTAATTTTCTAGCAAAAATACAGATTTTAACATGTAACCAACAAGTGTCAGAAAAAGGTTTAGCCTTAAATTGTTAAAACTTCCCTCATTTACAGACTGAAGTTCATTCCTTTGATCTAAAAGGACTAAGTGTTACAATGTATCTATCTCTAAGAGGATAAACAATATACAACTTTTGTTGTTCAATTTCCTTAAATTTTACCTTCAACTATGTAGTGTGCCTGCCTGATTGCATACAAATTGAAAGGGTTTAGGTTTGACCTCATATTATATGATTTTGGTAAATCTAAAGGAAAAAAATCTAAAGAGAATTGTATAGTGTGTATCCAGCTTAAGCGATGTTGTCATAATCTTGGCAGACTGCCTGTATTTTTTTTATTTTTTTTAGACAGTTTTCAGCTGTTAGAGAACTCTGCATAGAAATCGGGAAAATGCTTTGTTAGGATCGTGAGGGGGGGGGGGGGATGGGGAAGAATCGTGATCTTTTTTAACGATTAATCATGCAGCTCTGCTACCGATACATAAAGTATTAGTTTAAAGAAATATAAAGCCTTAAAAAAGTGACCCAAAACCATTATAGTTTCCCTTTAAATAGTCACTTATGTTTTCAGTTTTCATATACTATCTTAAAACATTTCACACAAGTGGTACAAAATAGAAAACTAGATTAACTGCCTAGAAGTAATACATCAACACATTAGTAAGTAAAATAAATGAGGTAACTCACCCATTGTGAGTGACAAGGCACTGTCTAAGCCCCAGCTTGCGGAATATATCCACTACTATCTCCATTGGTGTATGGTCAGTTACTGTAAAGGGACTCATGTCCAGGATGGTGCGGAGTTTCAGGGGGCGAGGGCTTTCTGCAGGCAGGGATGGCGTGTGCTGGGCAAAGCATACCCGGGAGCTTCCAACAATGCCTTCCTGCTTTTTTCTTGCATTTTCTAAAAATGGGAAGCAAAACATTCTTGTTAGTCACAGACACTCCTGCGGGTCTTCAAAATAAACCTGTCAGGACAGAAATATTTGCTATAGTTTGGGAATAAAACTTAATTCATTTTGAACTCTAAATCTTGGTGTGATTCTCTGATTTTCACACTCAAACCTCATTAGGACACAAATAAGGCAGCAACCATTGCTGGCTTTTAGTTTGTTGATGTTAGTATGGGTTAATGTTTTTTATTTTTATATTAAAAAAACAAGTGACGCTTACCTGCTCTGTGCAAGGGTTTTGCACAGAGCGGCCCGATCCACCTTTTCAGGGGTCCCCCGTGAGCGCTCCTGGCTCCTCTTCGAGTGCCCCCACAGAGAGACGCATTCCATAGGGGCACACGTGCGGGAGCGATCCCAAGTCCTGCTGCTGCGTCCATTGACAGACAGCAGGACTCGGCCCCGCCCCCGGCATCACTGAATTTGACTGACAGCAGCGGGAACCAATGGCTCCTGTTGCCATCAATCTATCCAATGAGGACCCAAGACAGCGGCTGGAGCTGTTGGGTTCGTGCTCGTCAATGAAAAAAAAAGGTTCAGGTAAGAAAAAAAGGGGGCAGCTGCAGCACAGAAGGTTTTTTACCTTAATGCATAGAATTCATTAAGGTGAAAAACCACAAGACTTTACAACTCCTTTAACTGACATTTTTGCTGCGGAATCACGCCGGAGCTTATCCTCTGAGTGCAGTCACGGCAACTCTCAGAATTGACTGTGGGCTAGTATCAGTGGGCTTCCTACTCCCCCCCCCCCCCCCCCCTCCCGCTTTACCTTCTTTCTTCTTCTCCTTACAAAACCCTTGGCTGTGCAGCGACAATGTGCATTGAAGCCTAAAAGTGCACCAATTCTTTACAAAAAAAAAAAACAGATCTGCAGCTTTGACGTTAAATTACTCTATTGTGGGAGCAAAAGAAGTTCTACAGCTTAAATGTGGTTACCCATAATCAATTGGATTATAAAAAAAAAAACGTAACAGAATTAGGAAATTTGTATCTTTCTTACCTATAGCTAGTGTTAAATCTCTTCTCAGAGCAAAACCGACCAGCCGTTGGGACTCCTTTGACATTATGACCGGAAAGCCATTGAAGCTGGTTTCATTGATCAGGCTTTCTATATCATCTACAGTCATATTATCTTGAGTGAGAACTGCCAGAGGTGGGTCACTCCTCCTTGGCCTCATCACATCACGTGCCAGTGTAGTGTGCGTGAATTCTTCCTTTGCATCCAAGAAAGGATAGCCATTCAATCGTATGTGAGACTCATAGATGCCTTCCCGTCCAAAAGCATCTCCAACCCACTTACTGGTCATTACAGCCGCCATTAGTGGTACAATGTACTCCAAACCTCCTGTGAGCTCAAAGACTATAACAACGAGGGACACAGTCATTCGAGTTACTCCACCTGTAACAAATACAAACCGTAAACAGATAATGCTTTACGCTTATTTTTTTGTGTAGTAATATATTTACTAAAGACCATCTACGTCTCATCCCCTACAATTTGTTTTCTACCAGCAAGACTTTAGTGAGAAATTCTTAACACTCCAGCATCCATTGAATAGAAACACATAACAGTATGAGAATTGCCTACTCCCTAAAGCCGACCAAAGATGGATCGAAAATTCCGGCTGAACCAAATTTTAAACCATTGATGGGCAGATCTATCGATAGACATTAGTGCAACCAGCCTGTCGTTATTTTTTTTCTTGTGATCACTTCCAGCGGCTACAGCCGCCAGCAGTGATCATTGTATTCTGACAGCAGTGAAACCCCTCGCTGACAATACAATAGCGCAGCAGGAGGGATTCCCACATCAACACAGTCATTGATAATAAGGTAATCGAGCAATTTTCTTTCCTTTGACCCTTGATTGAAAGAAAGAAAATTGCTTTTTCTATGGACATTCTAACACTGACCACCACCACCTCCAGAGTATATAAACAATGAAAGTGATTGTAAAAGTTTGTTATTTAAGAAAAATTAAACACAAACATGTCATACTTACATCCACTGTGCAGCTCGTTTTGCACATAGTGGCCCAGATCACCCTCTTCTGGGGTCCCTCGGTGGCTCTCTCGGCTCCTCCTACCATCAGATAACCACCTAGGAGAAGCGCTCTCTCAGGGGGGGTTACCGTGCAGGTGCGCTCCCGAATCCAGCATTTGCGTCCATAGACACAAATGCCAGACTTGGCCCTACCCCCTGGCGCCATTGGATTTGATTGACAGTAGCGAGAGCCAATGGCTGTGCTGCTATCAATCTATCCATTCAAGAGACGGGACCCCGTGTAGAGAGGGAAAGCACGTTCCCGCCGAGGGATTTACGGGGCTCAGGTAAGTAAAAGGGGGGGGATGGTCACTGCTAGAAGTTTTTTCACTTTAAAGCGGTTCTGCACACACTATTTTTTTTTTTCCCCTGTAATGTTAAAATAAATTTTATTATTTCAATACACTCACATTTTTGGTGTCCGTCCATTGTCCGTGTCCGTAATTCTTAAAATTCGGAACTTTGAAAATATATGCCAGCAGCAATGTCATTTTGCTTGTGGGCATTTGAAACCCACAAGCATTTAGTTCCTTGTTCCCTTTCCTTATGGGAACCAGCATGCCTCATGTTCGCCGAAATCTCGCGAAATTTCGGCAGGAGCCCCGTTAATCTCGCAAAAGTTCGGCGGATGTCCGCACTGACTCCTGGGATCAATGACACCAGATCCCAGGAGACAGTGCGGTATGACGAGGATCGACGCACAGACCCCGCCCACCCCCGAAGAGACAGAGCAGCAATTACAAGGTAAGTGAAAAAAAAAACAAAAAAAAAAAACACGCCATTTAGTACTCTTTGCCTGATTTGGAAGGCAAAGAGATTTACTAAATGAAGTGTGTGCAGAACCGCTTTAATGCATAGGATGCATTAAGATGAAAAACACAAGGGTTTACAACTCCTTCAAGTACTAAAAGAAATGAATATAACAACTGAAGTAACAAACATACCCACCATTTTTTTTTACACAAGAGATCTTTCTTTTTTTTTTTTGCTTGATTATTAGCTTGTCAGATGTGTTGCCCCTATCTTCCCCCTTTTCTTGAATTATTTAGAATAATTGTAATACAATTGTAATTTGAGCAAAAGCAAAAAAAATTATGATTTTAACAATTTTGAAAAATAGGCCTAGTCCTTAAGTGGTTAAGTAAGATTTAGTATGACATGTGAAATACATTCTATTTATATATATTTTTTTTTTTTTTGTAATGTATTCGTCTAGGTCCCAGAAATGAACCATGTCCCAAAGTATGTTGAAATATCAGAGAGAGTTTTGTAATATAAGGTGTGTCGTGTAAGCATTAATCAAAGTGTTGCAGCATTATAGTCAGTGCTTGGCTCCTAACTTCCCACTTTTCTTGAATTATTTAGTGATTTATCGAATGTAATCTTGGCAAATTTGTTAGAATTGACTAAACATGACTTACCGCTATAATGACCTCTAGTGCTGTTTTTTAACATAGTTTACTAACCTCCATCTTGGACAGTGTATGAGTGGAGCTTTCTTTCCTATTATCTTGTGTAGTCACTGTGTTACATCTGCTCACATTTTTTTTGGCAGGAACAGGGTCCCTGCAAGTTGCTTAACCATAACTTTGTGCTAGTGGCAATAGTCATCATTTTGCAGGCCCTGATGATCAGCTGAGATGGTGCGGTTTCTGATGCACATGTGTACACGATGAGAACATCTGCTTTTGGTTTTGGTATTATGATTTCTTTTTTTGGGGGGGGGCATTTTTTTTTTTTACATACTGTGAAGATGGGGGTTGGGCTTTTTCCATTGTTCTGTGTTACTATTTAATGGATTCTAGTATGGTCAGCATTTGACTGATGGAGCTATAAGCTCTGAAAACACTGCACTTTTTGATTTGCTACCAATAAATTGATCAAAACTGAACATCTGATGTGCTGCTGATTTCTACGATTCTGGAGAATATACATATCATGGATTTTGGAGAAAGTCCATTCATTGTGAGTCACTACAACACCCAGAAGAGGTCATGAAGCAGTTTGGATTGCACCATAGTCTCAACATTGTTCGACCATATACACAAGCAGAGATCTCACTAATTGAGTGTTGGTCCTGGAAGATCGGTGCAGAGATCTCATTGACAAAGCTGGAAATGGAACTCTTTTACAGAGATCTTATTGATGAATGCAGCACTGAGAACTCCAGATGCAGAGATCTCAACATAGCATATAACATAAGCATTATAGATGAGCTTGGGCATCCTCCAAACTATTTCTAGCTGAACTTACACTTTGATCTATTTTCTGATCCAATAGTCCATGGGACGTCATTCCCTGCCCTGCAGCACATGTAAACAAAGGGGTGAGAATCTGGTGAAGCCAGTGCCTCAATGGCAGTGACTAAATGTGGGCATGTGTCCATACTAGGGCACTGATGTTACCAGCATCCTGCCCTGTGGTTTATATGTGCTTCAGGGCAAAGAATGACCCAGCCCAGAGCTGACTGGACTAGAAAGGAACACTTAGTGGAAGTGTGGATAAAGTCAAGTTTGGAGAATGCCCAAGCTCATTTCCAATATGCATCACAAACTTACCCAAACATGCAGCAGCCCCAACCATAGCATACAGCCCTGGGGTGATGCAGTCTGCACCTACTTCACACCACTGCTTGAATATGAACCAGTCATGGTGGTAATAAGCCAGCTGCTCGACAGCAATACCCACAATCCTTCCTGCTATGGCACCAATTGCCATGCTAGGGATAAACAGGCCTGATGGAACCTGCAAAGAGAAAACTACAAGTAAAATCTGGTTCAGAGTATTTAAAAAGAAAAACATATATAACAAACCACAAACTAACAAAAGCCCTTTAATAGAAAGGCTGGAGAATGAACAATTAAAAGATCACTTGCTTTAAACACCCTCCTTACATAAACTCTAGGTTGGAAAAGGTCTGTGTAAACTGTCCATACTGGCTTTGAGATATGGAACAGTCAAGAAATACCTGAGGTTAACTAGTGACTTAACTAGTGACTTTGTTACCTTAATGCCAAATGTGAAGACTGTCATGATGATTTTGAACACAAGCGCCAAGCACAGTTGCCACATAGCAGAGTAAACTCCATTACCAGCAGGCCGGTCCGGAATATCATCCACGATCTTGCTAGCATTCATATCATTTCTATAATCACAAAGTGTAGAGGATTCCAATGGCCCACAATCCGTGAAGAGCTCTTTAATCAGTTGGCTAGTATTGAAGCGAGTGTAGGGGTTTGGGAAAGCAATGATTGCTGTAATGGCAGCCACCACAATAACCTCCAACACTGGGTACTTTCCAAACTTCGTTGTCTTCCGGCGCCGACACCAGGCAATGTTTGCACGGATGAAAAAGGCTCCCCACAGACCGCCGAACACTCCTAGAAGGATGAATGGGATCAGTTCAAATAGATACCATGGAGTGTGGTACTCTACATAAAATAGCACAAGCCGACTGTTCCCAAAAGGATTAATAGATCGCAAGATGAAAGCAGCCACCAATGCTGCAAAGAAGGACCTCCATAATGTCTTGAGAGGGAAATAGTAACTGACCTGGAGAAACAGAGATATATGAGAAAACAACATTGACAAAAAAGTGAAATTACTACTGACTCCAAATTTCCAGTAAATCTTTTTCGCTTTTCTTTGAAGCTTACAGAGGATTTCAATTGCTTTAGCTACTATCTATGCAGCCAAATTGCAAGTGTTCAACCATGACTAACTATTCAAGCCATTAGAACTTCTAGCACTGTGTGTTAAACAGTCTGGAACATGACAACTGTTCAGCATGGCACATACAGGTATACTTTTATGGACTCTATACTCAGTTGTCTAGCCAAGTATTACTTAGCAACATTGGATTAAAATGTCAGAAAGCTTACTGCACACTGCTATCATCCTTCATGCAATGTTCTTAAAGGAGTCAACCAAATAAGGACATGTATAGCTTAACTACTTGGGAGGACTTCTATTCTCCACCTTGGAAACTAATGGGACTACCAAACAAGGTCCAGAACCCCAAGTGAAATGAGCCCACATACATTATGCTTAGGATACACTGATCTAGTAATTCTTACACAAACCTGTAAGGGGAAAAAAAAAAAAATGTATTACTTACTTCTTCCAAGCTGAACAGGACACCGCCAATAGGTGCGCCAAAAGCTACAGATACACCAGCTGCTGAAGCTGCCGAAAGAACCTACAAAACAGAAAAAGTAAATGTCATGAAGTCTTCTATTAAAGCTACTGAGCACTCTCTGAAAAGTTGTATACGGTACATGAGAAAGGTTGGATAGAAGTCAGATAAAGGGAGTTTTCCGAAGTGAAACGAGAACTGGGTCCTTGCACCTGATCTTTCTATTCTAAAAAAACAAAAGAAATGGTATTGTGAAAATCTGCTTGGCAGATTTGGCCTAACTACTAAACTGCAATTATACTCAGGGCCCATGTAAAATCTCACTGCAAATTTATAAAGTACAGCTGTGTGCTTTACATCAGTGAATTGCACTCCGCTTACCAAACCTCTCATTAGCACAAAGAATCAAAAGGCTAGGACTAACCTTTGCTGAGGAGCATGTTGTTTGGACAGAGGAGAACTAGTCCAAAGTTCACTTTAGTGATGAAAGCAAGTTTAATATATTTGGGTCCGACGGGAAACATTATGTTTGTTGTAAAACTGGGAAAGACTGAACCCAAAGTGTGTAAAGAAGTCAGTGAAAGGTGGAGGGGGAAGCGTCATGGTTTGGGGGATGTTTTCAACATCAGTAGTTGGGCCTCTTATACAGCTACATGGCAGAGTGAATGCAAATGTTTATCAGAACCTTCTTCGACAACATGCGGTTCCTTTCCCTACGTTCATCACCCAATCAGCCAGCAATTTTCATGCACGGCAATGCCCTCTGTCACACAGCAAAACTGGTAAAGTGGTTCCTTGAAGGTGAAAACATGAAATAATGAAATGTCCAGCCCAGAGTTCTGATCTAAACATAATAGAAAACCTGGAAAATCGTTGGCGACAAAGTTATGGCCAAGAAACCCACTACAGTCTCTGTGAAAGAGACTGAAATAAGAGTGGATCAAAATCACACCAGAGAGGTGTGAGAGACTAGTGATGACCTGTGGTCGCAGATGTGCTGAAGAAGTCATTCAAAGCAAGCCCCCCCCCCCCCCCCACTTCCTACTAATTGATTGTTTTAACCTTCAGAAATTTAGGTATATTCTTTCTCAGTGCTACAGTCATTGCTGTTCTTTAATTTTGATCATTGGGTTTTCTACAAAAATAGGATTTTTTTCATCCTACTTACCTGTAAAATCCTTTTCTTTGAGTACATCATGGGACACAGATCCCTCCCCTCTTTTTGAGGATTCAGTGCTACAAAAATGAAGTACTTCCTGTATGGGAGGGGTTATATAGGGGATCACTTCCTGTCTAACGACCTGGAGATGAAGTATAACTCAGCAGGTAATGATAAGCCTAACCCTGTGTCCCATGATGTATGAAAAAGAAAGGTTTTTTTTGTTGAAGCGCCTTGTTTTGGAAAAGCACTTTTCTTTTAGCAAGGTATAGCCACAACAAAATTCCATCAAATGTCGAGCAATGAAGATTACATTATTTCGGAAAAAATTAAGTGTTCATAAATTGTTCTCGATTTTTGATCTCCAGTTTATATGTGAGGAACACACATTCAGTGTGTCAGATCAGCACAGATTACCGCTTTAGTTTCATCACTTTTTTGGCAGTGCACAGGTTTTCTCATTATACATTTTCAGCCACAATATGCTGCACACATGCACCTAGGTGGGGGATACTCTAGAGCAGGGATATGCAATTAGCAGACCTCCAGCTGTTGCAGAACTACAAGTCCCATGAGGCATAGCAAGACTGACAGCCACAAGCATGACACTCAGGGGCAAAGGCATGATGGGACTTGTAGTTTTGATACAGCTGGAGCTACATATCCCTGCTCCAGAGACTTGGTGAATTACATTCGCTAGCATCAACACAAAAAACAACGATGCTGAGGACAGCAGCAGAATTGTTTCGAAGAGAGCACGGTGCTCAATAACAGGTTCATGTTGTCTATATGCATGTCCTCTGTCCGGTTAGAAATAGTCTGGCAAATAGACACAGCAGCAATATTTGGCTGTATGGCAGAACCTGCAAGGTCAAGGAACACCTTTAAGAGGGCTTCTGGACACCTATCAACAGAATCTTTAAAAGAGGGAACGTCCTCAAAAGGGCCTGTAAGGTGTTATTTGAGAACTGAATTGGCAGGATCCACTACCAGAACAGTCTGTTTATTCTCAAAGTGATATTAAAGCTTTGGGTTGTTAAAAAAATAAATAAAAAATAAATCAAACAGGTTATACTTACCTGCTCTGTGTAATGGTTTTGCACAGAGCAGACCTTATCTTCTTTCCGTGTCCCCAACCGGCGCTCCTGGCTCCTCCTCCTTGACCAGTGCCACCAGTTGCAAGCTGCTTGCTAGGGGGGCACTGGTGGGTGCTCGCTCCTGAGCCCTGCACTGTGTGTCCATAAAACACACAGAGCTCCGGCTTGGCCCACCCCTTGCTCTCTCCCCATTGGCTCACCGGCTTGATTGACAGCAGTGGGAGCCAATGGCAGAGAGAGAGAGAGAGAGAGAGAGACAGAGACACACACACAGGGAGGGAGCCAAACAGAGACCCAGGACAGCCGAGGCAGTACACAGGTTTTTTACCTTTATGCATAGACTGAAATCGCAGAGATGATCAAATACCACCAAAAGAAAGCTCCATTTGTGGGGGGAAAAAAAAGGACATCAATTTTGTTTGGGTACAGCGTCGCACGACCGCACAATTGTCAGTTAAAGCGACGCAGTGCCGAATCGCTAAAAATGGCCCGGTCATTGAGCAGCCAAATCCTCCAGGGCTGAAGTGGTTAAAAAGTGCAGCTCCTGTTAGAATTTTCTCTTCCTGATTCACCTGTGTGTGTGGATTCTTGCCATACACAGAGAGCTGATTGGAGGAAAGGCACACACCCCCTCTCCACATAAGCAGAAACTTGAAGAGCTGTGCTTTGAATAGGCCAGCTCTCTGTTAATCTATTTATAGCACCCACCCTGAAACAAAGTTCAGGCTGGTTTTATCTCAGTTGACAGATAACTTGTCAGAAGTGATCATGATGATAACAGAAGAATGGAGCAGGAGAAAGTCACGAAACTTAGTGCTTTGAAGAGAGAGAAACACTGCAGATATAAGTGCCCAAATTCCATGAATGGGGTTTACATCCAACTTTAGGGATTTTTACCTTGCTGCTTTGTCACAAACTGCCCCTGCACTGTGCATACGTACACACTCCCCCCTATTGCAGAGACCTCCTAACTTTCGAGTGGAGACCCAAACTATTGTCAGGTCCTAGATTATAAGAAATAAGAAAAAAACACCTTTCTCCGCTCAGAACTGACATTCTGGAGGAGCCCCTCATTCTGTATTCTTGAGAACCCCGTGTTGTTTTCTACTACATCTTCATGGTGACAGGACCTTGCACTGCCACAAGGGAAAGAAAAATCATATGCAGCTTCTGCTACAAAATAATGCTTCTCAATACTTTCCTCCATAATATCTTCAAAGAAAGGAGGTTCTGCCTCTGAATTATGAACGGGATCAGGGGGGTATAGAGGACATGCAGGGTTTCTGGCCTCTGGAAGCTGAAGGTTCTAGAAGTGACTGGAATAGCAACCTGCTTTTATCATACAGGCCACAGGGTGTGTGCCTAAGAGGGAGCTCGATCAGATAATGGGAGAGGTGTCATAATAGGACATTGCTCCAAGACAGGAGAACACCTATCACCCTGAGCAGTGGTTTACCCTTCCTTTACACAGGAGAAAAAAAAAAACGAATGTTAAATTGCTCGCACAGAGAAATGTTGGAGATAAAACGACTAACAAAATGAGTAACGCAGAATCCAGTGCACAAAGCATCTAATACAGGGAGCGGCCCCCAAGGTGCACACCAATGGTAACGGATACTACAACTGCCAGATAGCATAATGCAGCAGTGAGTCAGATCTTGACACAAGTTCCAGAAAAAAAAATTGACTGTTTTAAAAATGTATACTTCTTCTCCAGAGGAGAGCAGGTACATCACCTAAAGATACATAACAAAAAAAAAAAAAAAAAAACATGGAGTCTCACATAGTGGGTGGGGTTATACGGTGTTCTCTGCGGGAGGTTCAATCAAGTTTTTTTTGCAGGTCCAATCACCTGAAGGTAGATGCAGATAGTCAAGAAATAGAAGTCCTATGCTGGACAATTAAGATAATAGATGGCTAGAATAAAAATAGGTTGTTTGAATCAGTGGAATCAAGAAAAGACATCTATCCTCCTAGGATACTAGCAAAAAACAAAGGCATGTACTAGGAAGGGTTATCTGTGGGCTGGCATACACTTTGTTTACCAGGGTCCAATCCTCATTTGGGTGGAAGTATAACTTAAAAGGTTTAGGATATCTTTGTCCCTTAAAGTGGATGTAAACCCCAATTTTTTTTTTTTTTATGTCAAAATGTAGAGAATACGATTTCCTTTCATTTGAGCCCAGTCTTGCCACACAGATTTACTCGAGGCCTGAGCAATCCTCTTTTATTGTTCAGTTAGAGAAATCTTGACAAAGTCTTGAAAACTTTGTCAAAAACGCCCCCTTGCTGTGAGTGACAGGTGATTTACATATCTCATGCACTAGCCTGAGACAGGCACATCCTGTGTAAAAAGTTCACAATTCACATCCCCCTCCCCTCCCCTCCAGCTCTCCCAGCTTTACTGTGTTTTGACTGGATGTTTCTCATCATGGGATGCAGTGAACAGTCAGCAGACTATAGACAGACAAGTGATTTAGGGGACATGTACGTAGTCAGAGCTGGGCAGAGTAGAACATCCAGTGATCTGATGATAACCTGTCTCAGGCTAGTGCATGAGATATGTAAATCCCCTGTCACTCACAGCAAGAGGGTGTTTTTGACAAAGTTTTCAAGACTTTGTCAAGATTTCTCTAACTGAACAATAAAAGAGGATTGCTCAGGCCTCGAGTAAATCTGTGTGGCAAGACTGGGCTCAAATGAAAGGAAATCTTATTCTCTACATTAGGACATCAAAAAAAAAAAAAAAAAATTGGGTTTACATCCACTTTAATAGACAAGGGAAAACCACATTTTCATGAATATTGATGTTGACCACTCTCAGTTCTTCCCATGACCCATCAATGAATTGATAGCATTTAGCAGTACATACAACTGTCAGGATTTGAGCCTAACTTGAGATGAGATGGCTGTCCTTTACATAGCCTTAAAAAAAAAGCTGCTCATCGCATATATGTGCAACCATTTTGTAGCTTGTACGTGTATGCCAGGCTTACCTCCCTTTTCTTCGCCTCATTTGTGCTATACTTTGGAAAGAGGTAGGAGAATATATTTCCACAACAGCAAGCAACGTGTACCAAGGGACCCTCCTTCCCTAAGCTCAGACCTGAAGCCACAGCAAGTACCAGTGTTACTGTTTTGATCATTAAAGTCCACTTTCCCAAGTAACCTCTGATGATGAATCCACTTAAAATGGTTTTAATCTGCAAAATTGAAACAGAAATTATTTCAATTAAATTATTATTAATTTATTTAAATTATTTAATTAATGCCTTACAACTTCAGTACAACGCACTGCTGGAATTGCCGTGCCCATTTTTTCGAACAGATCGTTACTTTAACCTTTTGCTTAACTAAAGCCAACAATACTACTCTGGATGTAGCAATAAAGATATTACATCATGGGTAAATCAGCAGTGATGAAGATATTACATAGGTTTTCTCCCAAGAGCAACATGGGAAATATAAATATCGCCTACTAAACAAACACAAAATATAAGAGAACAAGGGTATTGATACAAGTGACTTTACCCAACTGGTTGACTTTGTTGACCACAGACAAGGTCATCACTTCTTCCACTGTCACATTGGTTTGACAATATATGGCCTGACATGAGCAAGCCAGATCAATTTGTTTTATATCTCAATAGCGAACAGTGAAAATAGTAAGGGGCTTTACACACACATACATCTCTTTAATGGAAGATTACATCTGGTATATGGCAACGGTAAATAATGGCCAGTCTGATGTACCCTGTTTCCCCGAAAATAAGACAGTGTCTTATATTAATTTTTGCTCCCAAAGATGCGCTAGGTCTTATTTTCAGGGGATGTCTTATTTTTCAGGGGGGATCAGTGGGGGAAATCAATAAAAATGGCACAGGAGGATCAGAGGGGGGATTACCATTTTAGAACCTCCTGTGCCATTTTGATTCCCCCTTTCTGATCCTCCTGTGCCGATTTGATTCCCCCCCCCCCTCTAATCCACCATGTGTCATTTTAAGTCATTTTAAGCCCCCTCCCCCCACCCCTGTGCCTGTGGACAGTTTAGTCTCTCCCCCCTCCCACCTTCATCAGACATCCCCCCCACATCTCAGTCACCCCTGTGGCGGCGAGATAACACACAATGTGCCTGACTCCTGTGTCTGGCAGCGGCGGCACGGGCTCTCTGACGGGCGACGTTCCCCTGCGCAACATCAGGGACGTCGCTCGTCATCCAGAGAGCCCGCCGCAGCTCCCTGATTTGAAGAGACCTCGCACTGCCTGAACAGCTGCGGCCAATCAGTGAGCTGTGCGGCGGTGCCTGCCGCTACAGTACGAGAGTCTAGAGTCAGATGCCTTATGTTCGGTGGCCCTATTATCGGTGGATGCCTTATTATCGGTGGATGCCTTATTATCGGTGGATGCCTTATTATCGGGGGGATGCCTTATTATCGGGGGGATGCCTTATATTACAACGAGAGGCAAAACTGTAAGTAGGCCTTATTTTCGGAGGATGTCTTATTTTCGGGGAAACACGGTATCTACCATGTTATTATATACACTACTATAGAAGCAGCACAACCAAAACTCACCTCTGGAATTCCCGAGCCACAGGCATAGGGGGCAAACACTTTCACCAGACAAACAGCCAAAAAGGCAAAACTCAAAGCCCAGAAGATGTACATAATGTAGTTCATTATATAAGATCCAGGCCCCTATAAAAAAAAAAAAAAAAAAAAAAAAAGCATAAAAATAGCATTTTAAGTAATTCTGTTAGGCTATTTGTAGCATATGTAAATGGACAACAGGCACTTAAAGTGGTTGTAAACATCAATCACTGACTTATACCTTTAGGTAAGCCTATAATAAGGCTTATCTATAGGTACTGTAAATATCTCCTAAACGTGTAGAGTTTAGGAGATATTTACTATATATGCAGCCGAAGTCATCAGCGCATGCACTCTGAAGGAACAGCCACCCAGGCCGTTCCTTGAGAATCCTGTGCCGTAAGCGGCTACTCCTCCACGCATGCGTGGGAGTGACATCATCGCAGCTCCGGCCACTCACACAGCCGGAGTCTGCAAACTCGGAAAGGAAGATGGGTGAAGATGCAGGCGCCAAAATGTCACATGAACATTTCAAACTACGAAAGTCATTTCATTCCAAACGTCTTGCTCAATATGTGGAATGGATAAATAAATGTTGGAATAAATTCAACAAAGCGAGAACAAGAAGTTGGAGAAGTTTGGATGGCAGTGACTTGCCTAGATTGATAGATAGATATACAGTAGGATTAGCGTTGCACCGATACTAAGCATTTGCACAAGTACTTGTACTCATGCAAATTCTCCGATACTAAAATGGATACCTTCAAGAGCGCAGACTGACCCGGTTCATGTATATCCGAATTTGATGCGCTTTTACCTAAATCCAATTTGCATGACATGTGTCATTCGAGCCGGTTCACATATGTGCAGGCCAGCTGCAGCATGTTTTTAAAAAGAGCCCGGTACAATTTTGAGCATGAATCAGGTGAACCATTGAACAAAGACGCACCGGAGAGGGCTGAAAGGCCCCTGTCAAAACCGAACTGCTGCCTTTATGGAGAGAAACACAGGAGGATATCGCGCGAAGGCACAGCAGTGCGAAACGTGACATACGGACCATAGAAGCTCTGGCAAGTGCTCTACCGCTGCAACACCAGGGTAGAGGCAGGTGAGCTGGGCGTTATGAGTAAAAAAAAAAAAAGAAATGCTTCCAAGGGCAAAATAGGTTTCGGTATTTGATATTGGCGAGTACTTAAGAAAAAGTATCGGTGCTCATACTTGGTCTTAAAAAAAAATGGTATTGGTGCATCCCTACAGTAGATTTATGACCTTGTTAAGGCAATTCCTGTTATGAGGTGACAACAGTCTTTACATTGTGCTTCTACATTGTCACCATGTAAAAAAAATGACCCTAGTTGAGACTACAAGCAGCCATGCCAATAAACATTATGTAGGTATGGCCCACCAATGTTACCATCAGGAAGACATTCCAGAGCGATGGTATGCAGCAGAAATGCATAGAGACAGGAGATTCGCAGCACCGAGAAAAATAAAATAAAAAAAGTGAAGCAAGTATTTTAATAAAAAAATATTACTTTGATTTAAAAAAAAAAAAAAAACAACACTAGATAATAAAGCCTAAATAGCATCTACCCACAGTTTCATTACTTTTTTTCCTGTGGATTACAGTCGATAAGAATAAGATCATTGTGATTTTAAAAACAGTCCCTTTTAAAAAGTCTGCTGAAGAAACGTGGCACACATCCACACAGCTCCAATGAAACTTGTCGTATTCTGTGTAATATAATTACCTTGTATGATTGTTAGCGCCATCTAGTGGCCATAGAGCATTTTTTTTTCTTTACTGAGGTATTTAAAAACAAAGCATTGCGGCAGAATAAGGCAAGTAGGAGCTGTGCGAATGTATGTCACCTTTGTACAGCAAAACTTATTACGCAAAGATTCTATAAGAGCCAAGAAGAGTTCCGATAAAGTTTTTTTTTTTTTTTTTTTTTTTAAATGAACCGTAGAGAAAATACGCTGGGTATATCAAGGTTTGTCTAGATCTTCAATAATGACAACGTTTAATCTAAGTGGGCATGGAGAACAAAAGATAAATGCAGTTCAGTTTGTAAAAAAGGGAATATTACAATTAAAATACTTTTAAGTAACCAAAGAAAGGACACATGCATTACACAAATGCGTGTGAAATCTTGCCTGGAAACACGCTGTGCACAGCTTCAGGGACGGTTAACACCATAGCGTGGTGCTGGAAAATGCGCATTCTGTGCGAGTTTCCCACACTGCAGATGATCGTACTGCCCTTGCCATCTTCATGCCAGTGCCAATATCTTGTTAATGGCACCCCAAACTCATTGCGCATGCGGGAACCTAAAAGCATAGTACCGCAGTGCCACACAGTTTCAGAACAGTTTGGTGCAGCTTTTTTAAGCCGTTAGGTGCACTTGGAAGCCCATTTAAACACATAGACTGCCGAGACGCACTGCACGGGAATGTGGACCCCATCCCTCAGAAAAGTTTAAAATGTGTTAAACGTGTTGCTGGGGATAAAAAATAAAACAAAAACGGTGTGTAAGGGGTAGACAGGGCACTTCACTAGAAAGATGATTCATGGTGAAAATTACACAAATATGGCAACTATTTTTAATAATATAGTCAAGAAAATATCATACGTACACACAAAATATAATGAAGTTGTAATATTTCCCCAATAAAAATGACAAAAAACTCAAGATGAAGTTTCTGAGCTGAAATCAATATATTTATATTGAATTGAATTGAACAGATAAAATGATCCTTTTTATATCAAGTGTAGGAAGACTTACTTCTGCCTGGCCAATAATAAGATCCGCCCAGGTGTTCCATTGTGGACACTTGTCTCTTTCATCAAATGTGGCAAAATTGGAGCCCCAGCAACATTGCTCATGGTTAAACCAAAACTTATCCATGCAAATCCCTTCCTTCAAATCTGCCATCCAGTCTGCTGCAATGTCTATTAGGCCTGCAAGGGCACCTGTGGATACAAATTTTCCAAGTATTTAGACCCATTTTACAACTTAGGTAGGATTGAATCAAGCTTGTATAGAGCACTTTACAAAGATACAGTACAACAGCAGACGTCTTTATATATCTGTTACCCATCCCAAACTGCTCATGCAACAATTTATCCTATTCTGGTAACATCTTTCTGGTAAACAGCAATTTCAGGACAGTACCAGGATACCTCTGCGTAATACAGGTCATTATATATGGCAAAAGTACATGGTACATGTGTTAAAGGCTGGAAGCATTTGTTCGCTCATCCAGCCTTAACCACAGGTTCTTCAGATCCATACAAACAGCCACGGCTACTCTCAGCCTGTCATTACTTTGTACTGTACAGGCCAAGAAGTCACCGCTGTTCGCATACACCTTTCATTCCAGAAGCAAGAATCTAACGATTCCTTCCTGCTGGAGTCCAGTGTATGAATGTAATTGCTCAAATAAAAGGACCCGAATAAAAAGCGACTTTCACACTGAGGCAGTTTTCAGGGGCTTTAGCCCTAGAAATAGCCTCTGAAAAGCGCTTGAAAACTGTCTCCCATTCATTGCAGTGTGCGTGCGGGACATTAAGAATAGTTGTGCAAGCGGCATCTTTGGGGCGGGTTGGGAGTGCTGTATTTAGCGCTCCCAAAATGCCCCTACCCATTGCAATGAATAATGGGCAGTGCTTCCAAAGCGCCACAAAAAACGGGACATTTTACAATTTTTCTTTTGGTAAAAAACAGTTGAAAAGCGCCGCTAAAACGTGCGGCACTTTATAGTTAAAGGCCGGGCGTCCTAGTGTGAAAGTAGCCGAATACCTATTTTTAACAACTTCAGCTTTCATACGCCTTATAGACCGTAACAATAATAACAACAAAGAACAAGAGAGACCAAAAAATATGGGACTAAAAATTTAATATAGTAATTTATTAAAGAATAATGTTCAGAACATCATTAAACAATAACAACCCCAATTTGAAATGAGCATACCCAACCCCTAAACATAGGTAAGGAGCCTTCAAAATGTAAACAGTGGTGAATCTGTAACATAAGGACAAACATCACCAAACACTGGTAGTGAGCATATGGAGCTATATCTGTAGAGGGATGAGTAGCTTCACACTAGATGGTATTAACTGTGCTCAACATGTTTCGCATTGACAAATAACACTTCTTCAGGAGCATGAGGGGTTAATTATGGTTTCAAACCAGAAAACATGTGCGAATAAGGTAGAGCCAATGGTAAGCATGACCCCCCAGTAGGCAGATATGGAGATACACGGGGTAGGTTGTAGCATTTAACTTGAGTAGGTAATAAATATATTCTGATGTGACACCAAGTGTTCTAGTCATCTTTGTGTGTAAATTTAAGATTGGTTCATTTTTGTAGGCAGGGGAAGCTCCATTAGCATTGCTGGTTGTCTTGTCATACCAACGGCCACCACAAGAGGGTGCCAAATTCTAGAAGGAAGTATAGGACTACAGAAGGCCGCAAAGTAATTCCAGTCGCCAATGCGACCTGGTGCCCGGGGTTTATCAAGCCCTGATATAGTGTTGCATTCACAGCTTGAGTTCTCTAGGAGTAAGTGCATCTGCTTAGCTGCTCAGCCAGAGCCCTCCCAATGGACATCCCTGCCTGCTCCTCCTCTGTCCACTGAGAATGATCAGCTGGTCTAATCGATTAGACAGTTTTAGGGACGAGGCATAGCGTACTATCATATGTCCATGGTAGCCATGCCATGCGGACATAACCCAATTTGTTTCATAACAATTTTTACACTTCTGCCATCGGCATGTTTATCTGGTAATAATGTTGTTCAATACCCATATTTTTTTTTTTTTGAACAAACAGGCGATATTGCCTTACAAAATGTTTTTTTTTATGTAATCCAGCCAAAAAAAAAACAAAAAACAGCGTTCTGTTTTTTTTTTTTTTTTGTCCATTCTTCTGTGTTGACAGTCCATTCAAATGAATAGGCTGCTTCAATGCAAAATATGTAGTAACACAACAATTCAGGAGGGAAAGGTAGGTGCTTTAAAGTGGAAGTCAAGGCAATTTATCTGTAACGGTGCATTACTATTTAATGATTGCTCTGCAGAGAGCATTCTAGATAGAAACATATAAATCAGGCCCAAACTAGGTAAAGCTTTCTGTAGGCTGCAGGGGTAGCAATTCTGTCACTTCTAATTCCATCGCATTTCAGAGTTTGTATGAGAGATGGATTACCACTCACATCAGCCCTTCCACTCAGAGACTGAATGGCTGTTTAAATCCATGTTACACCTACTGTCAGCAAAGGAAAGCTCCCCCAAATGTCATGTGACTACATAACATATTACTAACTATGTAGTTGGTAATATGCATTGACTTTCGGCTGCATTTTTTGGAACTATGACAATTTTAAAAAGCAAGACAGCAAGATAATGCAATAAGATTTTATGATATTTTCACAATTTTGCTTATTTTTGTGAAAGTTGTTCACTACATGAATCTGGGGTTTCTGCACTGAATTATGTATTTATTATGCTGCTTTGACTCCGGATTCAACATTTATGTTTGGTATGGTGGCTGTGTTTTTTCAAGCTACTTCTGCTTCACCAGGTATTTGTGAAAATAAGACACTTCCTGTCCCTAGGTAGCTAATGTCACTCCTATACTGTATGTGAAGGGAGCCATAATTATCTGCTGTGTTAATAGTAGAATGCATCAGATTTGTATCAGGGTAGGTTTAAATGGCGTGGGAAGGGGGATGTGTGTGTGCAAAGTTGTTCCAGTGTCCAATTACCTGAACAAAGGTTCTATGAATATCCAGCCTCTGTCCTGGACTTTACAATTATGTGAACAAAAACTGCTGTGTTAATGCTAGTAACAGAATACATCACACGCATATACAGAAAATTTTACAGGAGGCGGTTATTTCTCATTCCATCCTATAGGGGGAGCCATACTCCACAGGAGGCTGCCATGAATTGGGCTCCCCACCACAAGAAATGGGGCTGTGGCACATAAGCACAAGATGAAGAAGGGAATGTGCAGAAGGCTGTGCAACTAAAGTCAGGGCCATATAGCGAAGATCGCCAGAAATGGGACAGGACTAAGACCCCTTTCACACCGGGGCGTTTTTCATGCGGTGCAGCGCTAAAAATAGCGCCTGTTCACCGCATGAAAAAATCCGGCCCCTTTAACTCCAGTGTGAAAGCCGGCGGGCTTTCACACTGGTGCGGTGCGCTAGCAGGATGACAAAAAAAGTCCTGCTAGCAGCATCTTTGGAGCGGGATAGGAGCGGTGTGTTCACCGCTCCTATACCGCTCCTTCCCATTGATTAGAATGGGAGACCGCGGTAAAACCGCGGCAATACCGCCGCAAAGCGCCGCTACGGCGGCGCTCTGCGGGGGGTGTTTAACCCTTTTTCGGCCGCTCGCGGGGGGTAAAACCGCACCGCGAGCGGCCGAAAACCGCGGTGAAAACGATGGTAAAGCAGCGCTAAATATAGCGCTGCTTTACCGTCACCGCGGCTCACCGCCCCAGTGTGAAAGGGGCCTAAGTGTTGAACCAGGTAGGCTAAACTCAGGGACATCAGTCATGCCTTAAATGACAACTTGTACCACCAAAAGCTACAGCTGTCCTTTAACCACTTAAGGACCGAGTCTCTTTCTGAGATTTTGTATTTACAAGTTAAAAACAGTTTTTTGCTAGAAAATTACTTAAAACCCCCAAACATTATATATATTTTTTTCTAACACCCTAGAGAATAAAATGGCGGTTGTTGCAATACTTTGTCACACCGTATTTCTTTGAATTAAAAAATAAGACAACAGTAAAGTTAGCCCAATTTTTTTATATTGTGAAAGATAATGTTACGCCGAGTAAATTGATAGCCAACATCTCATGCTTCAAAATTGCACCCGCTCGTGGAATGGCGACAAGCTTTTACCCTTAAAAATCTCCATAGGGGACATTAAAAAAATTCTACAGATTGCATGTTTTGAGTTACAGAGGAGTTCTAGGGCTAGAATTATTGCTCTCGCTCTACCAATTGCGGCAATACCTCATGTGTGGTTTGAACACCGTTTTCATATGCGGGCGCTGCTCACATATGCATTTGCTTCAGCTCGCGAGCTCGGTGGCCGTTTAAAAAAAGTTTTTTCCCTTATTTATTTTACCTTTTATTTTTGCACTGTTCTTGTAAAAAAATAAAAAAAATTGTGTCACTTTTATTTCTATTACAAGGAATGTAAAAATCCCTTGTAATAGAAAAAAAGCATGGCAGGACCTCTTAAATATGAGATCTTAAAAAAGACCTCACATCTCATATTTCTCATAAAGGCAATAAAAAAAAAAAAAAAAAAAATTAAATGTCATTAAAAAAAATAAAAAACAATTCTCATTAAAAGCTATGTGCGGAAGTGACGTTTTGACATTGCCATCGCCCTGCAATGATATGCAGACGGGTGGGGGCCATCTTCCCCTCACTCGTCTCCATACCAAGCCAGGGAGAGGACCCAATCGCCTACGCCGTCACCAACGGCTCCGGTAGGCGGCGGAGGGCACCAGAGAGACCAGTTTTATCTGAAACCGGACCGCTTACTGAAGAGGAGGATACCGGGGTTATGGTAGCTAGCTGCTGCCATAACAACGATATCCCTCTACAAAGTGCCGACGTATATCGGCGTGAGGCGGCGGTCCGGAAGTGGTTAATAAAATAGTGGCATAAAACATTTATGCCTCCTTTTTTAAATACCTGGCTTTTAAAAGCAGACAGTCAGTTACATACCTGATGCTAAACCAGTTAGCGTTACAACCAGCCATCCTGACCAAGCGTCATAGAGGCTTTTAGATAACTCCCATGCAGACTCCTTCTTTTTGCTGTTAATCTGGGGAAAAAGAATAATATTTGTTGTCAACAATAAAACAGTTTCAGTTATATTCTTTCTTCCTTCCAAGATGTCAAACCATAAGACACCTTTCACACTGAATGCATTTTTCAGGCACTTTAGCGCTAAAAATAGCGCCTGTAAAGGAAAAGAAATGTTTTTTTATATATTTTTAGGGGATAAGTAATAATAATAATGCGGTTTTTTTTTTCAAAATTGACGCTCTTTTTTTGTTCATAGCGCAAAAAATAAAAACCGCAAAGGTGATCACATACAACCAAAAGAAACTATTTGTGTGGGAAAAAAAAAAAAAGAAGTAAATTTTGTTTGGGAGCCATATCGTATAACCGCGCAATTGTCAGTTAAAGTGACGCAGTGCAGAATCGCAAAAAAGTGCTCTGGTCTGTAAACAGGCAAAATGGTCCGGGGCTTAAGTGGTTAAAGTAACGCAGTGCCGTATCACAAAAAAAATGGCCTGATCATTAAGGGGTAAATCCTTCCAGGGCTGAAGTGGTTAAATGTGTGACTGGTCTAGAGCAGTGAAAAAAACAAGGGGGAATGTAATTGCTAAATTACGGTCATTCTGGTTGGCCAGCATCTATAAAATGAAACTGAAACTTACCCTCCGATGGCGCTCCCGATCTTTACACTTCTCTCTCACCCAGTCAATGGTATGGAAGTCATCGTAAGTGCCGACTCCTGGGATAGGCTCATCTAGCAGATCCAGCAGATGGGTGCTACTGCTGGCACCGCCTCCATTTGTCATGTTGTAGTGTGTTCCTAGAAAGATGGAAAAAAAGAGTAGACTGAGTCTCTACAATTCAAACAAAGCCATCATAGACTGCAATAATGTATTCATTGGATTAAATCACTTCAGTAAAGAGGCACCTTCATGAGTATGGGATTTCTTACAGTATGATGTATCCTGCCAGGTTCCACGTGGCTGACAGAGGCAAGACTTTGTTTTTATTACACCTCTTGCTGGAGCACAGGGGTTGGAGGTTGCCCTTTTAAATAAACCCCATATGGGAGTAAAACACCCCACATCACCAGTGTTATTTGGAATGCCACCTTCTTTGCTACTATACTGTAAAGCTTTTTATATGAGAATCCCTCCTGTCCCTGCATCAACATTTTTGTAAATATTTTATTATACCTTTTCATGCGACAGCACTGAAGAAATTACACTTTGTTACAATGTAAAGTAGTGAGTGTACAGCTTGTATAAAAGTGTAAATTTGCTGTCCCCTCAAAATAACTCAACACACAGCTATTAATGTCTAAACCGCTGGCAACAAAAGTGAGTACACCCCTAAGTGAAAATGTCCAAATTGGGCCCAACTAGCCATTTTTCCTCCCCGATGTCATGTGACTCGTTAGTGTTATATGGTCTCAGGTGTGAATGGGGAGCAGGTGTGTTAAATTTGGTGTTATCGCTCTCACTCTCTCATACTGGTCACTGGAAGTTCAACATGGCACCTCATGGCAAAGAACTCTCAGAGGATCTGAAAAAAAGAAAAAAAAAGTGCTGCTCTACATAAAGATGTCCTAGGCTATAAGAAGATTGCCAAGAGCCAGAAACTAAGCTGCAGCATGGTGGCCAAGACCATACAGCGAACAGGCCTCGTCATGGTCGTTAAAGAAGTTGAGTGCACGTGCTCAGCGTCATATCCAGAGGTTGTCATTGGGAAACAGACATATACGAGTGCTGCCAGCATTGCTGTAGAGATTGAAGGGGTGGGGGGTCAGCCTGTCAGTGCTATGACTATACGCCGCACACTGTATCAAATTGGTCTGCATCGCTGTCATCCCTGAAGGAAGTCTCTTCTAAAGATGATGCACAAGAAAGCTCGCAAACCGTTTGCTGAAGACAAGCAGACTAAGGACATGGATTACTGGAACCATGTCCTGTGGTCTGATGAGACCAAGATAAACTTATTTGGTTCAGATGGTGTCAAGCATGTGTTTCGGCAACCAGGTGAGGAGTACAAAGACAAGTGTGTCTTGCCTACAGTCAAGCATGGTGGTGGGAGTGTCATGGTCTGGAGCTGCATGAGTGTTGCCAGCACTGGGGAGCTACAGTTCATTGAGGGAACCATGAATGCCAACATGTACTGTGACATGCCGAAGCAAAGCATGATCCGCTCCCGTCAGAGACTGGGCCACAGGGCAGTATTCCAACATAACAACCCCAAACACACCCCCAAGACGACCACTGCCTTGCTAAAGAAGCAGAGTGTAAAACTGGCCAAGAATGTCTCCAGACCTAAACCCTATTGAGCATCTGTGGGGCATCCTCAAATGGAATGTGGAGGAGCGCAGTGGTTTAGACATTAATGGCTGTGTGTTGAGTTATTTTGAGGGGACAGCAAATTTACACTGTTATACAAGCTGTACACTCACTACTTCACATTGTAGCAAAGTGTCATTTCTTCAGTGTTGTCACATGAAAAGATATAATAAAATATTTACAAAATGTGAGGGGTGTACTCACTTTTGTCAGATACAGTAGAGGGATATCACCATTTGTTATTGGCATTACAGAGATTTATATCACTTTCCTTGCTTGGGGGAGGAACACAACTACTAGGAGACCCAGTGCGCTTATTTAAATTGACATCTTCCTTTTCAGACAGCTCGACCCTTACGGTTTCCAACCCATTCCTATTAGCCAATTTTAGTGATAGGCCAACAAGAGTGCGACTGGGACATGGGAAAAAAACTCACTATTAGACCCTGTCAAAGCTTTGGCTGTCAGAGAAGCCCAGCATATGACTATAGCCGCATGTTTTATAAACCTATTTTTGAGTGCACTGGCAATCTTAGGAGTTCCCCATTAGGCTGGGTTCACACTGGTTGCACAAAAAAACTGAATAATCTCTGGGCTGCCTAGGAAAGAGTAAGCTGTGCTTAGTGTTTAAAGGGTTAGTTACCCTTTATTATTATTCAAGATTTATATAGAGCCAACAGTTTACACAGCGCTTTACAATGTATAGGGGGGACAACACAATTACAGTACAGCTCAATACAAAAGGAACAGGAGGGCCCGTCTCATAGAGCTTACATTATAAAAGGGAGGGAGTGGTGGTACAAAAGGTAATAGCTGCAGAGAATGATTTGATAGGGGTGGCTCGGGGACAGTTGTTAGGTGGGTGTGGGATTGGCTTCCCTGAATAAATTAGTTTTCAGGGATCTCCTAAAGGTGGGCAGGGTAGGGGCTGATCAGACATACTGGGGCAGGGAGTTCCAGAGGATAGGAGAGGCACTGGAGAAGTCCTGAAGGTGAGCATGGGAGGAGGTAACTAGGGAGCTAGAAAGCAGGAGGTCCTGGGAGGAGCGGAGGGGACGATTTGGGTGATATCTGCAGATGAGGTTGGTGATGTAGATGGGGGCGATGTTGTGAATGGCCTTGTATGTTATGGTTAGCATTTTGAATTTTACACGGTGGGGTAGGGGAAGCCAGTGAAGGGATTGGCAGAGAGGAGCAGCAGTCATGGAAGCACCCTTCAAACACTTCAGCCTCAGTGACATACCCATTCGTCATCTAGTTGAAGGGGTTATGCTGGAATGATGCCTGCAGCTACAGGCATCATCCCGGTATTTTCTTTTCAGCTGCCAATGGTCTTTAAATGTAAAAGAAATCCTCCAACCCCCTCTTCCCGGGCTCTCCCCTCCCACCTGGGGAGCATAGGACTAAAGCAGACAGACCATAGAGATGACCAAGGACTGTAAACATCACCAATCATCTCTATGGTCTAAGAAACCAGAAGTGATGAGTGGTGTGTCACTTCCGGTTTCGGCTAATGTAAACAAGCCGTCACCAGCCTGTGAAAGCATCGGATCAAACCGACCTTGGTTTGATCTGATGCTTTTAAGGGCAGCGGAGAGATCAGATGTCTAATACACTCCCCAGATCTCTCAGTAAAGAGTAACTTTCACTGCCCATGCTATCACAAGGAATGTTGTTCATTCCTTGTGATAGAAATCAAAAAAAAAATTCAATAGTCAAGAAAATGTAAATGTATATTTAATTTTACCAAAAAAACTGGGTATTAAATTGTGTTTGTGTGCACTAAAATTCATTAAAGTGTAGTTTTTCAAAAAAATTGCATTTGAAAAACTGCTGCACAAATACCACATGATAAAAAAAATTTCAACACCCACCATTTTATTCCCTGGGGCCTCTGCTTAAAAAATAATGTTTGGGGGTTCCTAGCACCAAGTGGCCCCAAAGTCGGATACGGGGCCCCAAAGTCGGTCAACTGT